>BSXT01000290.1:0-68878 GCA_030267785.1 Phytophthora fragariaefolia
CAGCGTAAAAAACAAGATCACAAATTGAATTCGCCAGTCCGGAAGGTTGAATAAAGTCGAGATGATGTAGCTTTTGAAGTCTGCCGAGTTCTAGTTGCTTAAGCTCCATAGCCGCTATTGAACCGGGTTCGTCAAACGTGGCGTGGCACGTGGTTACGATACTATTCGTACCGCAGTGAAGAACCCTCCAAGCCTTTTGTCCGTCCGCGTAACCAACAAATATTCCTCGAACTGCTCGGTTATCGAGTGTCTTCCGTTTTCCGGGAGTGGAGGTTAGCTTGAGTCGCTTTGAATGTGTTGGTGTGACGTAGGTGTACGCTAGAGATCCCAAATACACGAAGGTTGCTGTAGTCAGATTCCTTTCGATGCCATAGCTCATAAGGTGTAACTTCAGCTCTTCTGAGTGGACTGATGTTATTAAGTAGCGTTGCAGTCAAACGGGCTTCTCCCCAAAACTGTTTTGGCAGCTGAGCACCTATCAGCAGTGCACGAACCTTACGAAAAAGAACTCGGAATCGAACTTCGGCGCTGCCGTTTTGCTCAGGTGTGTATGGAGTTGTTGATCGGACATGGATTCCTTTTGACGTATTGTATGCAATCCAGTCAGGAGATATAAACTTGCCACCATTGTCAGAGTTGACAGCTTGGACAGGAACGTTGTGCTTTGTTTCTGCTGCTACTACGTACTCCTTAAATGGCGCCAATGATTCAGACTTGCGCGCTAATAAGAATGTAGTGACAAATCCGGAATAATCATCGACAAATACTAGAACGTAGCACTTGTTGCTAAATGTTGGGACTTCAATCGGCCCTTTGATGTCTGTATAAACTAGCTCGTTCACTTGGGTTGCGTGTTGTGTGTAGGTCCGCTTAAACGATGCACGCTGTAAATTGGACCGCTCACAAGCGTCACAAACGGGAATTTCAGCAAGGTCGCGCTTAAGGCCGTGCAGCCCATGCGCTCTTCCTCTGGAAACCAGTTTCGCAATATTCTGATAGCCTAAGTGACCACAACGCGAGTGCCATAGTTGCATAGATTGACTTCCACTCAGTTGTTGTATTAGTCTTGTTTGCTTTAAACACGTACAGCTTGTTGAACGTGTTATGCATGGACTTGACTTTCATTCGCCCCTTGTTGATGACAGCCCGATCCACGAAGGTACTAAAGTCGGAATACACTCCTTTCTCCCGCAGGCAGCGTACACTGAGGAGATTGCGCTTCATTTCTGGCAGGTAAAAACACTTTGACAGCGTTAGCTTCACAATTTTGTTGTTTGTATCGGTGAGGTTCAGTACGGCGGCCCCGATTCCTTTAACGTCAACGTAATTGTTGTCACCGAGGTATACTCTCTTCTCAATTGTTTTCATGTCGGTGAAGTACTTCTCTGGCCCACTTCAAAATGACGATCGAGGTTAATCAAAAACTGAAGACATGAACACTATTGGCTTAAAAGCGTTTGTAGGCGTGTCTCAACTAAACCGTAAATCGTTGGATGTGGGCAGCCAATTCACTCCTAGCTCACTTCACCCAACCAGCACAAACCAATCGCTACAATGCCTCGCGGGAAAGGACAAGTCGATATACCCCCCCCCGACGTGCGCTTGCGGGCCATCACTTTCCTCGCACAGCGCAGCATCGGCGGCCGTCTGCTTCGTGGTGCTGTTACGGCGGCCATGGTGTCCTTTGACCTCTGTCGTAACAGCATCAAAAAGCTATGGGCAATGCGGACCAGCGTCAATGCACTAGCAGCTCCTCAGCGGTCGTATCCAAGGCGAGGACGGCACCTTTCACCAGAGGAAGTAGCGGAGCGTGTACAGGCCGTTCCTCTTTGCCATCGCCAGACTCAGAGATCCCTTTCTGAAGCCACCTGCATCCCACGGTCGACACTGCAGCGTCATCTTGCAGATGGAGTGATCCGACGTGCTGTGTCACGCGTGAACTACGTGTCGGCAAGCACGTTGCTGCTAACGGACGCATGTCTCTGTCCGTTATGGTCTCTGAGGAGGCCGTCATGAACGGGTACAGCAAACTGATACTTTAGTGTTAATTCAATGATTAGATCTTTCTAACTTTTTGTGTAAAATTTACTCTAACGCTAATTGGTAAATAATGTGTGATCGATCGAAAAAAACCTCGATATATACAAAGCTAATTTGAAGGTCACTTGCACTGTTTGGAACTGCTAAACTGTAGCACATCGCTCGTAAGTCTACGACGTGCGAGTCGTAAAAGTCCGATTAATTATCGCTAAAAATTGATGCTGCTGCGACACAAAACCTAAATGCTGAACGGACAAAGCCATTTTGAGAGACAGCCTCTCCTTCAAAACAACACTTCCAATGCAGATAAAAATACTGGTGTGTTGTCTGTGTGATGGGCTTTTCAATGATGCCTTTGGTTCTGGATTTGGAGCTGCCAGTGAGCAGCTACCTCGGAAAAACGGGAACCGTCATTTTGAAGTGGGCCAGAGAAGTAGCTCTTATCAAAGCACATGTGATGCGTGCACCCCGAATCAAGAACCCATGCATCTGGAGCCACGGTTGGGTCGTCCAGTGATGTGGCTTGCAGAGCGGCTTTTGGACAAGACTGCACGTATTTCATTGAGACAGCAACAGCGAGGACATCGTAGCTGTCACGGTTTTCATCATCGTCCGTGTCAGGTTCGTGTGTCGCGTTTGCGGAAACCGCGGGTTGGAAAGTTATTCCACGCTCGCGATCATGTCTTACTTTGAGCTGACAGGCCTTAATAAAATGACCAGGTTTGCCGCAATAATTGCACAGCTTGCTCTTGTCACCCTTATCATTCCGTTGATATGGGTGCGGGCGCGACGACTTTGTTGGCCGTGAAATGGCGTGCGACCACTGAGGTTACGGTTTGATCCTTGCCCGAAATGAGCAGCTTCATCGCAGTTATTCGTACAACATGAGCAGTGCTTGCGGCGCAAAACGTTACCGTTCGCCAAATGTGCTTGTAAGTCTGTAGTGATACTGCTATGTTTGCGAGTATCAATATCAAGTAAGAGCTTTGTTTGCAGGTCTCTCCACTTCAGCTCCTTTTGATTCTGACACACCATTACCAATTTTTCCATGAGTCTGGCAGCGAACCCAGCATGTGCATAACCTTCTCTTCATCATCGATAGGGCGGCCAAGTCGCGCCAAGGTCTCCGCATTTTCATCAAGATCGTTGATGTAAGACTGCGTGTCGTCTCCATCTTTGCATTTCATGTTATGAAAGCTGGCGCGTGCATGGTAGATGATGACAGTATCGTTGGATGCATAAACACGTTCCATGTGCTCGTACACCAACCAAGAGTACTCGTACGTGCCCATTACTTTCACGGTTGCGTCGTCCAGCGAGTTAATAAGTAGCTGGAACGCCTTCTTATCGTGCGAAATAAACTCCTGGCGGCGTTGACGGTCCCAATAGCTGTTAAACTGGCGGGTCTTGTTCACAATCTCCCACACACCTTCCGCTTCAAGTAGGGCCCGGATGCGATTTTGCCAAGCTGTGAAGTCGGGCTTGCGTGAGTCGAAGTTCCAGCAGTCTTTCCAGTTTGAGCGCGACATTGTGTTTAGTTTCTTGAGTCTTGTTCCTCTTGCGAAGTTGGGCTGATAACCTTTTGAGATAGACAGAGGAAAAGAGGAAGTGGTATTACATGAAGCCGTGGCCCAAGCATCTCCTACACCCGTAGGTTTCGTAACTACCGAGGAAGGGAGGTAAAACCCCTCTCCTGGGTCCAAACATCCTCCCACCTCATCTATCTATACATGCACTGCTCGACCAATCTCAACAGCTACCGCTTCCTACTCCGACACCTCTGCCTGCGCATCGTGTCACATATCACCAATTGTGACCAGGTGTCGCGGGCGTACGGAGTGTTAGTTGCTGAAACAACCGTAGCTGATGCCCTTGACCGCCAGGCTGAAGGTGCAGCGGCTCTACGGGGCATAGCTGAGCAATTGAAGGCGAAGGTTTACCATAACATCAGTCGAGATGAGCGCTCTGCACTAGATCAGTGCCTTGCCAGAGTCTTATTAATACACGGCCAGGCGGCGCTGCGCTGTCTGCACACTTCAAGAGCGGCGTTGGCTATTAATATTAATAGTTTTCGGGAACCTACCCTTTTATCTCTGAGGTTGCCTGATCAACTGGTCATTTGCCTTAGCGAAGAACGGCCCGACGTATATGACCGTGGCGAATCTTGGTGCAGTGCGGTCTAGATATTTACAACTCATAGCAAGGAGGAAGTATGATGGGCCCAAGCAATGTGAAGAACAAGAGCGGTGAAACAAGCCCTGCGCCATAAGGGGATTCTTTTCTAGTAAGTCCGTGCAATCAGACTATTGTCGCGATAGCGTCCACTCTGATCGCTAGATAATTGCTCTGTGGTCCAACATGTTGAAAGTCTTCAAGCTTACTGATGGTTGGGTCAGCAAGTAGGTTCCATAGGTTTACTGCGGCTGTAGTTGTACAGGAATTGCGTGCGTGGCGCTCCGGTAAAACAAGCCCACTGTTTAGAACGTTTCAAATTTAGAAATGACAAGGAAACGTAAGGATTTTAGATTTGTGTACACTTTGTGTGAGCGTGAGTTGCCCACATTTGGCACATAAAGGGGAGGGATTTGAAAACTAAATCACTCAGGTAGTGTATACTTTTGATAAATAGGCCCACCACGTACGACCATCCATACCATAGTGGCCAGTACGGCCTACGTACGCCTCAAAAACGTTTCTTCCCGCTCACACGCCAGTCCGCCCACCTCGTCTACGACATGCTGACACCCTACCAGTACCACATCGAAAGCGCTGGCCACTTCGACTTCTCCAAGGTAATGGAGGTCATATGTGGCGAAGAGGCCACCGTTCTCTGGTGCATGGAGGTGGGGCTAATTGACAGCGTTGGCGGTGCTCCCGCCGTGCCGCGCATGCCTCGAGAAAGCTCCTTTCTCGAGGCATGCTTACAATTAACGAATCGAAGCTTAAGCTACACAGGGCGGTGCGATTGCTGCTGGCGTGGTGCATGCGGCTCTCTCAAGTGCAAGCCAGCGAGAAGGCGGGCGTGGGCGAGCGTACTGTGCAGGATTGGTATGCGTTGGGCTACCATCAGAAATAAATAAAATGAATAAACATTTCCTTGTCATTTCTAAATTTGAAACGTTCTAAACAGCGCTCGCCAACGATTCAACCGGAGAAGAACGACTCAACCACGTTCGTGTTGGGTGCTGCGAGAGTTTTCTCGAATAGCAGCATAATCCTAGGAGACCGCAACTATGGAGTCCGCCTGAAGACCAGTAGAGCTACGTTATCCTGCTGCACGGGATTTCAACGTCGCGCATGTCCAAGTTCAATCTCCACCGTCGCGAGCTATCCGTCCGCAGGACTGCGACCCTCCGCCAGCGTAAGAATAAAAGTCCACGAAACGTTTGTCAAGTCCACCGCACCAGAAAAGATATTATTATTAAACTATTACTTGGAGTATAATCCCTCATCTCCTTTTACCTATCAACAAAAAAACAATACTTCGTAAAAAAAAAAAAAGACCGCTCCGCCTCGCACTTAGCCGCGCGCGCGTCCGACGCCACTCCAGCCCCACTCAGCTCCATGGCGCTGCGCCGCCGCTTCTCGCTGCTCCCGACGCTCGCGCGGCGGTTCTACCGCGTGTCCGCCGACGGCGCCGGCGCCAAGGCGCGCGGCGGCGGCGCCAAGGCCGCGGCCCAGCTGGCGCAGGCGCTGCGCACGTTCCACGCGCTGGAGCGGCACTTCGCCGTGCCGTTCGGCTTCGTGGTGCCGCGCAGCGACGCGTGGCCGCGCGAGCTGCACGCGCTGCCGCTGGGCGTGCGCGTGCACCGCCTGATGCAGGCGCTGGCCCATGGCCGCGCGCCGCGCGCCGCGCCGCTGGCCGAGCTGGAGGCCATGGGCTTCCCGCTGCGCGCGTGGCCCGAGTACCAGTTCCGCCAGGTCTGCCTGCCCGCGCTCGAGACGTACGCGCGGCTGCGCGGCGACCTGTTCGTGCCGCAGAAGTTCGTGGCGCCCGCGGAGGGCGAGCCGGGCGCCGAGCGCTGGCCCCGCGCGGCGCGCGGCTTCAAGCTGGGGCTGGCCGTGGCCAAGCTGCGCAAGCAGCGGCAGCAGCAGACGCAGCAGCAGACGCAGCAGCAGACGCTGCCGCTGCTGCCGCAGAGCCACGTGGACGCGCTCGACGCGCTCGGCTTCGTGTGGCGCGTGCGCGACACCAAGTGGTACCGCTTCTTCCTGCCGGGCCTGCGCACGTACAAGGCGCTGCACGGCACGGCCGACGTGCCGCTGGCCTTCACGGTCCCGCGCCACGAGGACGACCCGAGGTGGCCCAGGGAGCTCGAGGGCTACATGCTCGGACGCCACGTGTACATGGTGCGCTCGGGCAAGTACGCCACGCAGGTGCGCGACTGCAAGCGGGAGCTGCACGACCTCGGCTTCTCCTTCCGGCTCGTGGACAAGGTCTGGGGGGAGAGCATCTTCCCCGCGCTCGAGGCCTTCGCGGCGCACTACGGACACTGCGACGTGTGCCAGGACTTTGTCGTGCCGCCCGAGGAGCCCTGGCCCAAGGACGCCTGGGGGCTCAAGCTCGGGGACACGGTCAAGAACATCCGCCGCGGAGCCTACGACGCGCAGGTGCAGGCCGCTCGCAAGCAGCTCGACGACTTGGGCTTCGTCTGGAACGCGCGCCACCGCGTCGAGAAGACCGTGCGCAGCGTCGTGATCCCGGCGCTCACGACGCATCGGAGGCTGCACGGCAGTGACGCGCTTGTCACCACGGACTTTGTCGTGCCCGAGCGCGACCCCAGCTGGCCCGTGCTCACGCGCGGCTTCAAGCTCGGCCAGTGGATCACGCGCGTGCGCTCCGGTCAGGTAGCGCTCCCGTCCAAGCTGCGTGCAGACCTGGACAAGGTCGGCTTTGTGTGGCGCTCCAACGACCAGCGCTGGAACGAGGTTCTACTGCCCGCCTTCCGTGCGTACGCCGAGCTTCATGGCGGCACCTGCGCGTCGATGAGCACAAAATTCTCAGTGCCGCCGGAGGCGCCGTACCCTCAAGCTGCATGGGGTGTAAATCTTGGTGGCGCCTTGTGGCATATTCGCAACGGAGACTCGTACGTTAGCTGTGAAGACAAACAGCGCGAGCTGCGTGCTCTCGGGATTCTGGCGGATGATGCAGTCGCATGAAAATAAGGTCAAGACTTCTCGGTGTGCTCCAGTGTTGAGGTAGCGCTACGTGGGGTCTTGTCGTTAGAACAGCACTCATCATTAACTACTTATCAATTAGAGCCTCGTACGATGTGGAATGTAGCTTCCATCTGGCTTAACTTACTATAACACGCCGACAGCTTTGCTGGCAATGCACACGCGCAGCTGGGATGGCTTGGCCATTGACCTCGAGCCGGAACGACGGAAAGCGGAGCTGGCCGGAGTGAGTAGCCAGGAGCCTCTTTTGAGTGCTAAACTCACGTCGACGATCGTTCTGGCCGTCCATCACGGGGCTGAAGCTGAAGCGCTCGAACTGTTTGCCTACAAGAATCCAATCACTCTCGCTGCATTCGTTAAGGCAAAGGGCCAGGGTACTTGCATCATTCTCCGACTCAGCTTTGCTAAGCCCCACGGCCTCTTCTTGCACGTGAACCTGGAAAGTTACAGGTTCACTCGAGGTGGCTTCAACCATGTCACCAGTGAACTTTTGCTCGACTTTCTGTCCCCTCGGGACCACATCAATTCGATAGCGTTTTCCTTGAACCTCCAGCAATGATATCCGCACAGTCATCATTTTCTGCAAAGATTCATCTCCGCCATATAGAAGGTGTAGTTGTAGCAAGCAGAATATCTCACCTGCCTGCTTTTCGAAATCTGGTGAACATGCCAGCGTGAAAGCAAGATGCATGCAATCATTGGGGGGCAGCGTAGTGCCCCGTAACATGGAGTTTGGGTCCTGCTGTAGAGTTAGAACATTCGTGTCTGCAGTGGAAAACTCGCCCTTGCTATCGGGGCACAGCAGTGCATAATCACGAAGTACGACCGATGTGACGTGATTGCAGGCGAGGGCAATGGACACAAATATCCTCGAGCCTACACGCTTGAGGCGGAGTCTCTCTGTCAGTGGTTGCAGAACACGGAAGGTGGACTCTGCACATCGTATCTCTGTTGTCGTCGTTGGTACACTTGAGTCGATTCTAACCCCTTCACGTTGGTATCGTACTCTCGCTGCAATCGTAAAACTGAAGTCGTCACCATCTTCATCCTCAATAGCGTTTTTGAGGTGGTCAATCGGAGGCACCCCGAGAGAAACATCATAAGTCAGGGAACTTCCGGGAGCCAGCGGCGGTAGTGATACACTGAGCTTACTACATTCTTCACAGTCTTTCGCTTTGCGGGCTTCCATTGTCTTCTCCAGCTTGACTTGGTCAGAGATGCCACGCAATCGAGCTTCAATCAATTGGATACCACAAGATTCTTCGCCACAGTGTTCACCAACTTCATCTTCGTCAGCATCTTGTGGATCAGTGTTATCCGAATTATTGCTGTTTGTACGCTTGAATACGCGTAATTCAAGAATACCATCCGTCACATTGTCTTCGTTTGCCTGAATGGAGACAGACACTGTCTCCACAGGGGAATTAGGCTTCGGCATGAGCAGTGGAGCACCATCAATAGCGACTTGAGCGGTGCTCTCTTTTGCGGCAATCTCAAAACAAGCGAGAGCGAGAGCGCTCGGAGGTAGCAAGTGAAACGTACTCCCTGCAAGGATGCAATCAATGCCTGTGCAGATGTACCGCCCCACCGGAACACCTGAGTGCAAAAACACCAAGTTAATCCCGGTCTTTTCATCGAGGTGAACATCGTCCTCCTCAAGCAGCACTTCTGTGAGCTGTTCATGCCCTTTGGAATCATCACAATGTTGTTGTTGAACAACTTGTGTAAAAGCATGTGAGCTAGATACATCAGCTTCATCGGAGATGGAATTATCATGCTCCCCCAGTGATATCTCTGTCAAAACTCCCTCTTCATTGTTCTCGGTAAATTCCATCACGTTTTGATAAGCAACATCGGGCTCTGTTTCTTCGTCCAGAATTGACTCGCTTTGCTGCTTTCGAAGAGCTTCATTTGACGGTGTAGCAGACTCATCTGTCACCGCAAATTTACCAGGTGATGACATCTTCTCAAAGCGAACACGGACTTTTTCAAGGTGCACTCCTGCTGGGAACTCGTTCGTAATACCCAATGTAACGCGGATATCTCCGTGCTCCAATGCACTGCCACTTGTTTGTGTAGTTTCTACAGCCACGGTCGGCCTGAAAAGCTCGCCCATGTTCATTTTGGGCTCAGTATCGGTAACGCCATCGACTCCATCTTCGTTATGGTGCTCATCCTTCGCAGCATTTTCACCTAAGCTCGTAACCAGAGTGTGCATCAGCTGCTCCATTTCCTCTTTGCTTACACCAACATTCTCTTCCTGTGCAAGCTGCAGCATACTGAAGCAAGCTGCTACAGCTTGAGCAGACCGCCCCAGTGCCAATTCTGCTCGGCAAATGCTGCGCACACACGCACCAAAGATTGTCCACCATCCATCCTCCTCGCTTTGCCGTGCAAGTGAGCGCAGTAATCGGGATGCGCTTTCGTATTCCCCGCGCGCGAGATGATAGCGTGCGCAGTCTCCTCCAAGAAATACCGCGAATCGGTGCCTGCCAGACTGAGAAAAGTGCATCGAAGCGAGGTGCGATACCTCTGAAAGGCAGCGTTCGTATGACTCGCAAGTTGCTACTTGCTGCCATTCTGGAGCAATAAGCACTTGCTCCAGTTGCCGATACCACCCCGAAGCTTCCTCCTGCTTTCCATTGACCGAACTCGAAAACGAAACGTGTCTATCGGGCTTGGCCCTGCTGGATCTTGCGAAATGCTTTAACATTCGCCGCGCGAGATACAATACGTTGCCCAGTGCGCGAGACATGTCCTCGACAGGAATTGCTTGTGCAGCTTGTACGGACACACTGGAGGCAGTCCACTCGTCATCACGACCACTCCACGACAGTTCGCAAGCGTACGCCACTTCCAAGCACGCACCTACCGCCCAAAGGAACGGTTGATGCCAGCCAAGCGTGCCCTCAGCAGCCATCTCTTTCAGTTCTACAAGGAAAGACTCGATGAACGAGCTCGCCCGCTGCAGCAGTTGCGGGAAGTTGCCCATGACGTAAAGCGTTCGGATCTGCCGGCAAAAGCAGTAGAGCGACACGAGTCGAGCTGACGCCCGGTTGGAGGCGATGAGTTGCTGCGTCTCGCTCAAGTCCAACGCTAGCTGCAGCACGAAGCACGAAGAGGATAAAAAGCTGGTCAAAACGCCATCCAGCACGGTGCCCTCCGTCAACTCCTTACCGGAGACTGCGTGAAGACGGCGTCTTGTGCTGCAAGTGATCGCTTGCTCCCGTCGCGGAACGCCTGCTTCTCCGCCTCGTTCAGGTTCACAAAGATCGCGTCCAGCTCGTCCAGCTACGCCGCACACCGCAGCACATCCACGTTAGCTTTCCACCTCCGGCGGACCCCCCCCCCTCCCCCCGCGCCTACATGTCGGATGGCGTCGTCCTGCAGATACATCTGCTGGTACATGAGCGCGAGCCGCTCCTTGGCCAGGAAGAAGGCGCCGAAGTCCCACCCGGGCGCGCCGCGCTTGGCGTCCAGCACGCGCAGCCGCTCCTCGTACTGGAAGCAGCGCGTCTGGAACGCGTCCATGACGCAGCGCCGCAGCCGCAGCAGCAGCTCCGTCCACTGCGACTCGTGCTGCTGCTGCTGGCCCAGCACGCTCGCGCCCTCCAGCGTGTCGATCTTGCACACGCGCTCGTGCAGCGCTGCAGCGGCGGAGGACGCGGCCGACGCCGACGCCGACGCCGGTCCGACGGCCGCGCCGCCCCTGCGCGCGTGCGCGAAGTCGGCGCGCAGCCGCTCGAAGACCTTCCGGTACACGGCGTTGGGCTGGTTGCCCGCCGCCTTGGGGCGCGTGCCCAGCGGCACGTACAGCACGAGCCACTCGACGCGCGCGGCCGCCATGGCGTCCACCCACGCGGCCAGCGGGGGGCGCACGGCCCCGCGGTACGCGTCGAGGTCCTCGCACTTGACCACGTACACGCACGTGGGCGGCGGCTCGGCGCGCGCGGGCAGCTCCACGAAGTGCAGCGGCAGCTGCTCGATGCGCTTGGTCACGCCCACGAGGTTGCGCCACTCGATGGCGCGCAGCGGCAGCCGCTGGGCCAGCGCCGGCGCCACGAACTGCCACACGCCGCCGTCGTCCGTCACGCCCACGCGCAGCCCCGGCGACAGCAGCTCGCGCGTGAAGCGCGGCGCCACGGACGCGTACAGCGACGCCATGGGCGGGAGGACTCGATTCTGGCGATTTGCCTCGTGGGCATGGGGCGCCCGGACGGTGGTGTCCAAGCCCAAGGGGCTTTTTTTTCTTCTCTTAACAGGTATTTGAGCATCTTCTTCTCTATTACTTATGACGTATTTGATAGCAGGCATCTTCTTCTAACAGGATATGGAGAACACGGCTGAGTGTTGAGCACTTTGGTACTTACGTATCTCCGGTGGCTCGGATAGCGGCCTTCATGACTCGGAGGTTCTTAACGGATGCGTGTGCGCGGCAGCCACTCGGGACACGTGACCACCGACCCCCAGGCATGCAGCTCCTTGTTGCCGTCGTGACGCTCCTAAGCTGCCGGAGCGCCAGTCGCATGAAGACTTGGGCTCGTCGACTTCAAGCCGATGTGCCTAATTGATGCCGAGGCGCCGTCACAATCTCGTGTCGCCTACACAACGCCGTGCCCTCTTCCCGACGTCATGGCCGACGTTCCTACAGTCCCCGAGGCCTGGGACGTCTCTCAGATGCCGTCGCTGGCGGGCAAAGTGGCCGTTGTCACGGGCGCCAACTCGGGGCTCGGCTTCGAGACGGCGCGTCAGTTGGCGGCCAACGGCGCGCGCGTGGTGCTCGCCTGTCGCCGTGAAGATCGCGGGCGGGCAGCGGAGACGGAGCTGCGCGAGGCGGTGGCGGCCGTTGCGCAGAGCGGCGACGTGGTTTTCATGCCGCTGGACTTGGGCGACCTCGGCAGCGTGAACAAGTTCGCCCGGGACTTCAACCAGAGCCACGAGCGCCTCGACCTGCTGGTCAACAACGCCGGCGTCATGGGCGGCGCCTACGCGCTGTCGACCGACGGCTACGAGCGCATGTTCGCCACCAACCACTTGGGCCACTTCGCGCTCACCGCTCAGTTGTTCGAGCTCTTGAAGCGCAGCGAGGCCGCGCGCGTGGTGAACGTCAGCAGCGGACTGCACAGGAGAGGCGAGGCCAGCTTCGACGAGGACGACATCATGGTCACGAGCGAGGAGAGGTTTGGGCAGGTGCAGACGTACGGGGAGACCAAGCTGTGCAACATCCTGTTCACCAAGGAGCTTGACAGACGGCTCAAAGCCGCGGGGATTGAGAACGTGACAGCCGTGGCGTGCCACCCCGGGTACGTGGCCACGAGCTTGGGCTCCAACATGGCGGCGGCCAACAGCAACTGGATCTACTGGCTATTGATCAAGATTGTGACGATGCTGCCGGGCGGCAAGACGCCTGAGGTGGGGGCCATGCCCACCTTGTACGCTGCCACGGGGAAGGAGGTGGTTGGAGGCGACTATATTGGACCGAAGGACAGGAGCACAGGCTCGCCTGCTCGTCATGAGCCGGCGGAGATCTGTAAATCGGAATCGGCTGCGAAGAAGCTGTGGGCGCTGAGCGAGAAACTGGGGAATGTGACCTTCAAGGTGGAGTAGTGAGTTTCAGGACGTAAAGCTTCAAGCAGTGAGTCACAGCTTCAATCCACCTTCTAGGTGGATTGATGCTGAGCTGGTCTGAACGGAACCGACTGAGAATTGCTTGCGACCTGCATGTTTTCTTGGACATACAAGCTTATACTTCGAAGTAGCTTGGTGAGTTTGCCAATTTATGGAGAACTATGTTCTCTCCAGTACCTCATGCTGAGAGTCTACTTGCAATGGTAAAAAAAAACATTAAAATGCAGTATAGTGCGAAGAGAAACCCTTGTTAATTTTTACTGGCACCAACCCCAGCAATTTTCTTACAAACTTTCCTAGCCCGGTTTTCTTGGTGGGGGAAACCGGCAAGGGGGGGCTGTAGCAGCATACTTACTTTAGCAATGTTGACAAACACGTTTAATATCGCTAATGCCCTCATTTGTGTGAAGTGACTAAGCGTGGTCACTTTGAAAAAAACTGCTGCGGTTGCTTGATATAACTCGTTGATGACAACCTACGATAGTGATACATTCCATACCTTTTGCGCAAAGTCAACGATGTTGATGTAGTTCCTTCGCGAAAAGAATAGTACAGCTTCGTCTTTCCGTGGATGGACCGCTGTATATGTCATTGGGCACCACTTTTACCTAAATTTTGGTGAAACTCGGCGACTCCTCCTTTGAATGGAATGTCGATAAGCTCAGCGGTGTGCTATGAAATAGATCTTCTGTTGACCGTCATTTACTACTTAAGTACACGGTCTCATGTCTTAATCAGAAGTCACATTTTGATTATTCTCACGTATGCTTGCCCTGAGTCGATGGTCCCTCACAGAGCACTCTAGGTCCATTGTACTGTACTTAAGTAGTCCCTTGAAACCATCGGTCGTGGTAGCATACGACGTCAGCATAGCCCCCTACTCTAGTCTCTGCGGAGCTATCACACTCACCAAGATCAACCACCAATAGAACCAATTGTCACGATTATTTGGGGGGGTCAAAATTAGAAGATGGCACTAAAAATATCACCATGCCGAATGTCCAGGTGCTCAGCAAAATATCACCCCGGTCAAATATAAACTGGCCGACCATTTGCCCTGACCATTTCGGTCGAAAATTCTAGACTAAAGAGAAATATGCTGCGACTCTTCAAGAAATGGTCGGTTATTTCGAAAATGGTCAACCTAAACAGGTGAACCATTTCTAGAAATGTTATGACCACCGGACATTAAAAATATGGTGGTCATTTCAAGCATAAAATCACCACTAAAAATCTAATTTTGACCCCCCCATTATTATCACCTGCTTTTGCACAAGTTCGAGACAATCGACGTTGTGATCTGCCCATATTCCGCTTCATTTTGAGCCATGATCGAAGTATGTTGGTGCAATAGAATGGTCGTAATGACAACAGGGGCAGAAGACATTTCCTATCAGCATACGCAGTGGTGAACTGGAACTCGTGTCTTGCTGTACGCCCTGTTTCCATGATTTATTTGTAAAAATCTTTCCAGTGTTGTTGATCTGCCAGTTCGACGCTTCGTGCGACTTTTTTCCATTCTTCGCAGAACCTTTCGACACTTCTTAAATCGGCAAAATCAACTAGCACTACCCCTACCGATCCAGCACCAGAACCGAATGCGAGAACCGAGAGAATGTCTGATGCCACTTTGGTACCGAGCTGCTGGTCGAGGCAGCTCCTTTGCGGAACAGCTCCAACGTCTTGATGAAGCCGGTACCTGGGTTTGTGCGATAGCAGTCTTACCTCTTTGTGGCGGAATCCCCATTGCATCAGACACTTCCGAAGCAGTGTCTTGCTGGTCTTACCACACGGCAATGATGAGAAGAAAGTCAAAAATGCTATCTCGCTTAACGTGGACGTGGGCACTGGAACGGTTCTTTGCCAAGTCACAACGATAGCAGATGAACTTCATGCCACACGGCATAAGATAGGTGTTGTTGAAAGAGTTAAAGGCAACTTAGTACCTGCATCCACTTCCGCTTACCCGGCTGTTCGGCGATCGTGCATTTCGGCAGTAGATGCTTACTGTTAGTAGTCTTCCTTGGACTTCATTGCCTTACTTCTTGATGTCGAAGGACAGCTTCGTGAGCCGCTCGCTCAGCGTCCAGAGTTTCTTGGCGCCTGACTCGGACTTACTCAACTCGGATGGGTCCTCGCGCACGGGGTATCCGAACGTCTTGAGGTGCTTGGGTCCGAAGAAGTCGCCGCCCTCCACGTCGCTACCCGTGGCGGCGTACAGCGTAGGCAGCGCACCCATGGGGCAGCTCTGTCGCGGAGACCAGTCCGTGACCTTGTACACCATCCACCAGAGCCAGCTATCCGAGCTGGCGGCCGACACCGTGGCCAGACTCGTGGCCGTGATGCCCGGGTGGCAGGCCACGGACGTGACGCCCTGCACCCCGGCGGCCTTGATGCGGCGCGCCAGCTCCTTCGTGAACAGGATGTTGCTCAGCTTGGTGACGCCGTAGTTGTCCATCTCGCGGTACTTGTCCGCGCACGTGACCATGATATCGTCCTCGTTCCAGGTGGGCGCCGCTCGATGCACCATCGAGCTGACGTTCACGACGCGGGACGGCGCGCTGGCCTTGAGCAGCGGGAAGAGCTGCGCCGTGAGCGCGAAATGGCCCAAGTGGTTGGTGGCGAACTGCCGCTCGTAGCCGTCCACGGTCGTGGCGTAGGCGCCGCCCATGACGCCGGCGTTGTTGATGAGCAGATCGAGGCGCGCGTGGCGCCGCGTGAAGTCGTCCGAGAACTGCTTGACGCTGGCGAGGTCGCCCAGGTCCAGCGTCACGAACTGCACGCTGCCGGCTTCGGGCGTGGCCGCCAGCGTCGCGCGCAGCTTGGCCTCAGCCTCGCGGCCGCGCTGCTCATTGCGGCAGGCCAGCACCACGTGCGCGCCCTTGCGCGCGAGCTCCAGCGCCGTCTCGTAGCCGATGCCCGAGTTGGCGCCCGTGACGATGGCCACCCTGCCCTTCTGCGACGGGATGTGCGACGCGATGTGCGACGCGTCCCAGTTGTCGGGCACCGGTGCACGCGCGTTCACGTCGCTCATGGCGTTGCGAGTCCTGCGTGGCGAGTTCTCGAGTGGGGCGGGAGGTCTCCTCGCGACGGTCTCTTCAACGGCCGGGAGCTGGTTCCGGTCATAGCCGTGAGGGCTGCAGACGAGCATGGGCGGCAGCAACAGCGTGGCCTCGCAGCCCCGTCCCCAGGTGCCCGACGTCTGGAGCGCCGACGACATCGCACCGCAGGGCGGGAAGGTGGTGATCATCACCGGCGCCAACTCGGGTATCGGCTTCCAGGCCGCGCTCGAGCTCGCGCGTAAAGGGGCACGCGTCGTGCTGGCCTGTCGAAGCGAGGCCAGGGGCAAGCAGGCCGAGCAGAAGCTGCTCGAGGCGATCGCGTCCAGCGCCCACGGCGGCTCCGTCGAGTTCATGCAGCTGGACGTGAGCGACCTCGGCAGCGTCGGCAAGTTCGCGGAGGCGTTCAAGGCCTCGCACGACCGACTCGACCTGCTCATCAACAACGCCGGCGTCATGGCGATCCCCTACGCCACGACCGTGGACGGCTACGAGCGGCAGTTCGCCACCAACCATTTGGGCCATTTCGCGCTCACGGCGCAGCTCTTCCCGCTGCTCAAGGCCAGCGCGCCATCGCGCGTAGTGAACACCAGCAGCATCGCGCACAAGGACACCACGCTGGCTCGGTTCGTGTCGGGCGACGGGATCATGCGGACGGACGAAAAAGGCTACGGGGCGCTGCGCGTGTACTCCGAGTCCAAGCTGTGCAACTTGCTCTTCACGTTCGAGTTGGCTCGGCGTCTGCAGGCCCATGACGTGACAGGAGTGACCTCCGTGGTTTGCCACCCCGGCGTGACGGCGACCAACTTGATGGACGCCCCCTCCACGGAAGGAGGCTGGTTCTCCAAGCTCATGTGGCGCCTCGGGGTGCTGTTGCCTCTGCGTCAGGACATTCCAACGGGGACGCTGCCGACGCTGTACGCTGCCACCGGGGCGGACGTCGAGAGCGGCGATTTCTACGGCGCCAGCAAGCTGTTGGAATTCAGGGGTCCACCCAAGCGAGTCAAGGCCATCGCCAATGCGCACGATAAGACCGCGGCGAGGAACCTGTGGGAGGAGAGCGAGCGGCTGGCCAAGACGACGTTCGATGTGCAGTGAGCGTCAGCTCCTTAGGACGCTGCTAATAGCTGTCGTGGTAGTGATACCATGGCCGAATGCATCTATCTCTTCTTGCTTCAACGAGGTGGTCCTCCTGTCCATAGAAATGGGGCGGATTCACATCTGCCGGCTCACTCCTCAACGTGAAGAACAGCGACGACAATGGGCAACCGCAGCAGCACCGCCGACACCACTCGTCCTCAAGTCCCGGACAACTGGAACGCGACCAGCATCCCAACGCAGAAGGGCAAAGTGGTTATCATCACGGGCGCCAACTCCGGTATCGGGTTCGAGACAGCTCTCGAGCTCGCACGGAAGGGAGCGGATGTGATTCTGGCCTGCCGCAATGAAGGACGAGGCAAAGAAGCCGAGCAGAAACTGCGTGGTATTCTAGCGTCGGCCCCTGACGCCGGGTCGGTCGAGTTCAAGATGCTGGACGTGAGCGACCTCGGCAGCGTCAGCAAGTTCGCGGACGAGTTCAAGGCGACACACGATCGACTGCACCTGCTCGTCAACAACGCCGGCGTCATGGCAGTTCCCTACGCCAAGACGGTGGATGGATATGAACGGCAGTTCGCTACTAACCACTTGGGTCATTTTGCGCTGACGGCGCAGTTGTTCCCGCTGCTGAAGCAGAGCACGCCGTCAAGGGTAGTTAATGTGAGCAGCCTCGCGCACTTGAGTGCTAGGCTGGAACACTTCACGTCCGGATCCCAGATCATGCGCGCGGACGATAAAGGCTACAGCCCCTCGGAGGTGTATGCGGAGTCCAAGTTGAGTAACTTGCTCTTCACGTTCGAGTTAACTCGACGTCTCAAGGCTCAGAATGTGTCGGGCGTGACTTCCGTGGTTGCTCACCCGGGCTTCACATCCACGAACCTGATGGTCCCTCCCTCCACTGAAGGGGGCTGGTTTGGTCGTTTGATGTGGCGTATAGGAGGGTTCCTCCCTGTACTTCAAGATGCCGCCACTGGTGCATTGCCAACGCTGTACGCTGCTGCTGGTGATGATGTTGAGAGCAATGACTACTTTGGTCCTGGCAATTACTTTGAAATATGGGGCTCGCCGAAGCGTGTTCAGGCTAAATCAACCGCGCACGATAAGGTGGCTGCTCAAAACTTGTGGGCGGAAAGCGAGCGGCTGGCCAAACTTAAGTTTGACGTGCAGTAAACAAGCAGATGAGAGCTTAATGCGTGAATGATGCGAGAAAAAATGGTAAACTGACAAGACAACCTCCCTGGGCCAGCATGGTTTTCTTGTCAGTTGTCTTATTGGGATCCCAATACGCGCATCGCTCGATTTGGAATGAGTCACAAGGGTCAACGAGCCATTTATCAATCCTCATGAAAAAATATTTTGTAGTACTTCGAAGTAAGAAAAATAAAAACACATCTTTGGCACAAAATAGTTTGCGCTGTCATGGTGAAAATTAAATGGCTAGGCACCTGTTTGACGCACTACAGCAAGCATCGGATCTTCTTTGTTGTGCAATTGACGCCACTGCCTCCACTGCTCAACAACCATTGTGATCGATTAGTGAGGTGAGTGCATTCACATCAGCTCTTCTCGTTCAGGGCACTCTTCATCTCTAACTCACGACAAAAGCAATGTGGCTTTTCGGCTTCTGACTCTAGACGCACAGCCCAGGCGGTTATGAATCATAACTTATGATGACTTTACGCTGGGGATAACCGAAACGCGCTCAAGTAAGTCACTTGTTTACTGTGCTAAGTCCTTTGTTTTGAATGGCAATCACCCACAGAACAAATTCGATGTGATGTAGCCCAGAGTATAAGAATCAGCAGAGTTTAAACACGAAGCAGGGCTTCAGCGAGTAATCGATCCAAGCAGTTAGCCCTCTTGCGTCGACGTCTATTTACCTACGAGGAAATTGAAGATGTCACCATCCTGACAAATGTAATCCTTACCTTCCGAGCGCAGCAGACCCTTTTCCTTGGCCGCACGCATGCTACCAGCCTTGACAAAGTCATCGTACCCGACAGTCTCAGCACGGATGAGCAGCTTCTCGAAGTCTGAGTGGATCACACCAGCCGCTACAGCTGCAGACGACCCCGCAAGTACATTCCAAGCACGTGCTTCCTTTTCTCCCACAGTGTAGTAGGTCTGCAGCTGCAGCAGTTCCTGACTAGCGCGAATAACCTTAGTCAAGCCCGTCTCGGTCAGGCCGCTCTCGTTCAGATATTCTAGCTGACTCTCATCATCCTCAAAAGATGCAGCAGCCTCCTCTAAGGAACCCGACACTGTCAGACACACGCTGCCTTCCGCTTCAACGCGCTCCCGCACCGCCTCAGTCATCTCGTTACCCGTAGCTGCATCATCCTCCGACACGTTGCACAGATACAGCGCTTTTTTCGCCGTCAGCAGCTGCAGTCGCTCGAACTGCAGTTGCTCGTCCGGTTTCTCAAACTTCGCGCTCTCCGCTAGGTTTCCATCTTCCAGATGAGGTTGCAGACGCTTCAGCACTTCCAGTAGTGAAGGAATCGTCGGATCCGTCGACCTGGCATCAAAAAATGAAAATACAAGTCAGCATCATGCCCTTTACCGGTCCACCCCCCACAACCCACTTCTTCTTCTTGGCGAGGTTGGCAAGGCGCTTCTCCACCGTCTGCAGGTCGGCCAGGATCAGCTCCGTGCGGATAGTCTCGAGGTCGCGGATGGGGTCGACCGATTCATCCACGTGCAGGATGTTGGTGTCCTCGAAGCAGCGCACAACGTGGGCGATCACCGCTACCTGGCGGATGTTGTCCAGAAACTTGTTGCCGAGCCCCTCACCGTTGGAGGCGCCGCGTACCAGTCCGGCGATGTCCACGAACTCGAGCTGTGCGTTGCACGATTCCAGCACAATTTCATCAGTTGATACAACTTTTGCATTGCAACCAAGGTGACCAGACCGACCTGCGTCTCAATCACGCGCTTGGACTTCTCCACCTCCGCCAGGTGGCGCACGCGCTCGTCGGGCACCGCCACACGCGCCACGTTCGGGTCGATGGTGCAGAAGGGGTAGTTGGCGGCCTGGGCCACCTCCGTCTTGGTCAGCGCGTTGAAGAGCGTGGATTTGCCCACATTGGGCATTCCCACGATGCCCACGGACCGCTGGAAGCCGCGGCAGCCGGAAGGCGTGCGGGTCACCACGCGACGAATGTGCAGCATGATGGAACTTTGGCACACTGCAACTGGTATGCTGAGACTTTCGTAGCCCTACAATTACGTACCAGAGAAGTGGTACAGTCAATATGGTACTAGGAATTTGTATGAGAATGGATACATTTAGATTTTGCTTAGTTTGGGGACGGAGGCTGCAACTTGGTTTCAAGTTAGTACGAGGTGACTGTAATATTCTGCTGCAGCGTGAAGGTCTGACCGGCGGGGAGAGGCTGCTTGACGCTGACGCGACCGGGCTCGATGCACACCATGTTGATGTACTCCTCGTCGCCGAAGTCCTCCAGCTTCTTGGCACGCTCGGCACCAGGGTTCCACACCACGGCGTCGGTCTCCGTCTTCACCTCGCCCTGGTTGGCGGAGCCAGTGATGAAGCCCGCCTTCTGGACGGTCACGGTGCGGTCCTTGGTGTTGATGCCCTTGATGGTGGCAGAAATTTGGTCCGGGGCGTCGAGGTACGTGTTGCCGGTCTGCACCGAGCCGTTCAGGGTGATGTATTCGCGCGTCTCTGTCTTGTTCACCTTCGCCACCTGATCGTAGTAGTCGACACCCTTGAAACCCGACACAACGACGCCCTCGTTCTGGGAGTTGTCGACCCACAGGTAGTTGTGCAGCAGCGTGTGGAACTCGATCTGTTGCGTGAACGTGTTGTGCACGTGAAGCGCCGTCTCGAGCTGGTTCGGGTACAGCTTCACCTCGTACTCGAGCTCAAACTCCACAGGCCACATCTGGCGTGTCGAGTTGCTCGCCGCCATGGTGAACTTGGCCACACTCGGGCTGTTCTTGTCCTTGGCCTCCTCGTGGCTCGCCAGCGTCCAGTTGGTGATGCGAGCGAAACCGTGGTTTGGGAAGCCGGGAGCGCCGCCGAAGTTCGGGAACACCACAGGGATGCCACCACGAATGGGATTCACGCCGTCGAGGAACGAGTCCTTCGACATGAACAGAACGTCGGTTTTCGGGTCCATCGCCGCACGGAACGACTTTACGTGAGCGCCGAAGAGGAACACTTCGGCACTGGATCCGTACGGGTGCGAAAGCTTGACGGTCTCCAGCTCCGCATTGGCAGGGCCGAGCGATGCCAGTAGGGCCGTCGCGAAAGCCGCAGTCTTGGACATGAACGAGTACACCATTGGTTCGGCAGGTGCTTGATCTGTTGGAGATTAAATGGCGAATGACAACAAGATTAATGAAGGCAGAGATTAAGGTTTTATTAATACTAGTACACCCACAAAAGCGAACAGATCACGAGATTCGCATTGGGCAATTGTCCGATCGCTGACTCGGCTATCGCGGACAGCCTGCTGGTGGTCGTGGCGACACACCACGAATGCAGCACCCGTGTACATTACGTAGCGTGCGTGCCTAACAACTGGAAGGAGATGGGATCGTGAATCCGTGCAGGGCACAGTCCTGAGGGCAGTCATGGCTGTACATGTACATGCTCGTGTTCAGGTTGATGAGCACGTGAATACATGTACCTACTGTAATGCACAGTGCATGTGCGTATTCATCCCCCAGTTGTGGCCCCCACCCACGGCACAGATGCTACACCGCATGTTAAACAAACCTTAGTAAATCGGATTTACGAGGAATTACCTTAAATAAATGAAAGAGCACATAGATGTGCCAACACATGGCGACTACTTGCCATTCACTTTGTAGTGATACCTTAGGTTCGCTTGCTAACGACTATAAGTTCGCACCTCACACTCGATAAACAGATAGTGCCGAAAAAACTTCGCGTGAAGCCTGGTAGGCCACTTCAATGCGAACCGGTTACGTGCTGGAAGTGCGAAAAAATGTTTGCACGACCAGCTAACTTTCGGCGTCGTATTAAAAGGAAATTTAGATGCGATAAGAAGTATAAAAATTGCGCGTAAGGCGGCAAGTCGCCTTACACCATTTCTTGATCAAATACAGAATTTTCCAGATCAAGACAAGAATGGCTAAGATCAAAACAAAGTCGTGCGGTGCACGATGAAGCACTCAGATTTAAACATGTAAGTAAAAAAAAGAAGCATGTACGGCAAGGTATTAAATTGCTTATCGAATTGCTTCTTAAGTTGGATACACCGACGAGTCACGGCGAGGGCTTCAACACAATGAACTTAAAGTGCAAAATACTCCAGAACCCTCAGAGTAAGCGGTTCCACAAGGAATCGGGACCCGGGATTGTAGACCCGGAGGGGTGCGAGCGGCGAGATCTCAGTTTCCGTCGTCCTTTGCTGCACTCGGAACAGTTGTCAGAGTAGTGCTTGTACATCACAGTGACCAACTAAGTAGTGCACATGAACAGCGTGCCATCTACAGTAGTTCGACAAATTTATAAACCACTAGCAATTATTTTACATTGGTTTTCTTGTTTTGATCTTAGCAATTCTTATTTTGATCCTGAAATGGTGTAGTAGCAGAGTCTACAATCAGAAGAAGACGTCCGAGCGTACACGTGGGCTCGCTGTGAACGTGGCAAGCGACGAGACTTGGGACACAAAGCTCAACTTTCCGAACCTCATTTCTATATTTTAGTAGCGAACTTACTGTTTGAACACAGAACCGAACTTAAAAATAATTCACTTAGATTCAGCAAGATGCCGCCATATGCTGGCACATCTAAGAGCGCTTTCACTTATTTAAGGTAATTCCTCCAACAGTTGTGGCCCACGGCACAGATGCTTCACCGCATGTTAAGCAAACCTTAGAAAATACGATTTATTAATACTACTAAATCCTGCTGGCTACGGCTATGGTGACGAAGAGCACATGTATTGTGAAAAGCACCCGGAATGTCTAATCGGATAGTAAATCGGCTGATTTAGTGCCTTATTTAGAGACGGAAATCCTTATTTATTTCGACCTATCCCTTATTTAGAATTGGTACCCTTTTTATAATCAGTCTTGCACAGCATGGCGCCAAAGCTATTTTAGACTCGGAATCGATTTGGTCTCTAAATAGGCCCAAATGTCAGCTACAACCTCGACATTCCGAGGAAGTCCGCCTATATGAATATACCAAGCAAGCAGCAATGCAAACGCCAGCCAAGATCAAAATCGGAGGAATCAACAGGACGAGCAGAACCAGCGTCCGTGTCGAGGACGTGGAGTTTCGCTTCGACCCAGAGGGCAACTTTGTGATCTCTACGCGAGAGCTGAAGTGCGCATCGTAGCCGTGTCCAGTTCCTAACTCCGATTTAAGCCGACTTACTCAGATTAGTACCCTCATTAACTTCATACTCAGTCCAAATTAACACGTATCGTTTTTGCTCACAGCCCTGATTTACTTAGCTATACGGAGTGACAAAATGGTCGGTTTTCACAATACATGTAGTATTCAAATAAAATGTGACGCATCTGACTTGCTCGACTCGGCCCTTCTTCTCACTTGGTCATGCGGACAATCCTCTGCCTGTAGAAGTTGTCGTGCAACGTTGCCGGACGTCCGTTTTTCCGGTGAAACAGTGCTTGCTCCTTATGCAGCCGATGCATCTTATCGATGTACACGTTCGCAGCATGGCAGACCTTCCGCAGCTCGCTGCTATCCAGCTGCTCAGCCACCAGTTCCTCACGGCGCAAAATCCGTCTCGCGCGCTTGAACTTGCCGAGCTGCAGCGCGTTGTACATCAAATTGACTCGGCACTTGCTCTCCAGCACGGGGTCCTTGAGTCCCATGGAGATCCCGATCTGCAGCTTGGCCAGCAGCGTCGACTGGTTCAGGTGGCGACACAGAAAGTGGCCACCCCCCAGCGTCGAGATGTACGCGTTAGCTGTGACCAGTGCCACCACCGCATTAACGAGCCTGACGGCGCGTCTGGCCGACGCCATATACAGCGGCAGCAGCGATTTAGGACGGTACGAGACCAGCACAGCCACGTGCACGTCGCCTCCGACAGTTTCCGCAAGCGTATAACGCGCCGTCCCATCCTCCCATTGAGCAAAAGGCTCCATTCTTTCCATGGTCGGCTGATCAACCTTTTCCGTAGTAATGGTCGTGGCCAGCAGCGCCAGAAGCTGCTGCGCCTCGCGCGGGTACGCCGCAACCCCCTCAGCAGTCAGCAGGAATGATACATATCGGAAAACCTCCGCGTCCTCGATAGCTACGGTGCCGCGCGCGGTAAAACGGGTGTCTCTGGACGGGCTGGCGTCTGCGCAATCTGCAGCCGCGCGCTTGAGCTCCCGCAGCGCCCCGCGCTCGCGCAGCGGCGGCTCGAACGCGACGACCCGCTGGCGCACGCCCACGATGATGCTCGACGGCATTGCTGGGTTCGATTCGGTATTTAATTCTGGAGGTTCTCCTGCCGTGCGCGTCGATGGGTTTCGTGTGTGCGTACATAACAAATGTACAACAAGGTCTCGTTAAGTGCGATGGAGCTTGAAGCGACGCGTCCGCTCGCGCAGGATACCCGCAGTGGAGCATGTCGCTCTTCCAGGTGCGCGAGTGGTGGGCCGCCAAGGGCGAGCGCGACGAGGAGTATACGCCCGGCGCGCTGGTGGTGGGCAATGTGGACAACGACGCGGCGGGACACGGTGCGGCGAGGCTGCGGCGTGTGAGTGGCGAGCTCTGGTCTCTGACGCACGCGACTGCGCACAGCCAAGATCGTGACCGGCAGCCTGAACGGCGTGCTGCGGGTGTACTGCCCCACGCAGAGCGACTTCCGCATTGAGCACTTGCTGCTGGAGGAGAATCTGCGTCGCCCCATCCTGCAGCTGGCGCTAGGCTACTTCATCCCGTGGGTGTCGCGCGGAGGTGGAGCAGGCTGTGAGGAGAAGCTGATGCGTCGTGCTCGTATGTGGTGTGCAGCAATCAGCGCGTCTTGGCGCTGGCCATTCTGCAGCCGAGATGCATCGGGGTCTACGTGGTGGAGGGCATGGGCGGGGCGGGCATGGCGGCCAGCTACTTCAAGATCACGCTGCGGTACGAGCATCTGCTCGGCATCGACGGCGAGCATTTCACAGCATACAACTTCATCTACGGACCTTTTGGGTCGGCTAACGCCAACTCGGGGGGAGGAGGCTCCCCGGTGCGTTCCGAGCGGGACCATCTGTGTGTGCAGTCCCTGGATGGACGGCTCCAGTTCTTTGAGCAGGACCGGTTTGCTTTTATGCAGCCGCTCAACAACAATTTCTTGCCGGGCGCGATATGCTATGCTGCTGGCATGGACGCGGTAATTGCTGCTTCGTCGGACTTGCAGCTGGAATGGTACCGGTATCAAGTGCTGGCTTCAGCCTCGCTCAAAAAAAAGAGGAACGCGTTGGATGAAGACAGCAAAGAAGAAAAACAGCGTGATGCCTCGTCCGCGTTGGTGCACTGCGATTGGAAAATAAACATCGGAGAAGTTATCGTCGACATTCGGGTGGCACGAGCATCATACCAAGAATCATCCGCAAGCTTTGACATTTTGGTGCTCGGGGAATTCACGCTGTTTGGGGTCAAGCCTCACGGAGAAGTTTATCTACAGAAGCGCTTGGGTTTCCACCCGTCGTCATTTATTTCTTTTCGACGATGGGTATCACCTACAGAGCGAGCTGCGCCAGGAACAACCGCATTGGAGAATCTTCTAGTGGCTAGTCACTCGAAATTATGGACAGTCTTTAAGGACAAGACGCTTATATGGTCTGCGTGCGCATCAGCAGTGCCTGTGGCTCTGCAGATTGCTGAGTTTGGTGGAATAGAGGGAATGATCGTAAGTCTCGACTCGGACGGAGCGCTTAGCGTAAATTACATGGGAACCGATCCCCCGTCTTCCGCTGTCGTGGCGCCAGATACGAAAGAACTTAATTACGAGGAGATGGACGAGGAGCACCGACAACTGCTAAACGTAATTCGTCGAGCTCAGGGCGAGAGGCGGACGGAGCCGAAGGATCGCGTGCTGATTCGAGCTCAGGTCCCTGCAATTCTGGATGCGTTACCTGATCGAAGCGATGATTTCAATCGTAGTGGTGGGAACGCGGGTCATGATACCACAGGGAAGAACACACAACTCACAATACGCGTGTACGTAACGTACACAGGAGCCACGCGGGTATCCAATGTGACGCTATCAATCTCAACACCAGAGAATGTCGTGGCTAGTGATTCGTCCTTCGTGATCGGAAGTATTGACGGCAAGGCATCTACACCACTGATCATCCCGGTTGTATTGCGTCCCAGCTCGCAAGCAATGCCCACTTCGCTCTCCGTTACGATTTCAGCATCTTATACACTCGAGACCGGCCAGCCTCGTGTTTCCCAATGTGTTGTAAAGCTACCTATGTGCATGGTATGCCGACTCGTACCTCCGGTCAAGTCTAGCACCTTTAAATTCACGCTCGAGACTAACCAGGAGCCGCTAGAACTCGCCAACTTGTTTGAAGATATGCTTCACCAGCCAAGTTGCACACCCGAGTGGGCTAAGCAAGTGGTCGCTGGAGGCTCTGGTACAAACGTGCTTAGTTTTCAGTATTATAACGGTGTCGAAGCCACGATCCTTGTCTCGAAGAACGCGGGCCGTTACCGTATTCAGTCGAACGAGCTGGAAGCGCTCTGGATGGTTTCACAGGAGCTTGTTTCACGACTTCGCGCCTTCTTCGATGGCCGAGAGCAGAATGCTGAGGCTAAGAACAGAGATGCTGGCGCGTCCGCGTCAACACTAGAGGTGTTTTATCAGGAGCCACTGCCGTTGGCAGACTTCTTCGGCGCTATTGACGCGCACTTTGACTTACGGAAGGAAAAGCTGGAGCTTGCTGCGCAGTTGAATGACCGAGCCCACCAGTTCCGCGTGATCCAGAAGCGTCTGCTGGTGCGCTACAAGGACCGTAGCCCCGCAGCCGTTAACTTCTTGGATGTGCTGCTTCACGGAACATATGATCAGCTCATTTCGTTGTCGCACGCTATGGAAGCCGTGGAAGTCAAGCTGCAACGTGCTGCAAACCGGTTGTCGTGCTGTGTGGCGCTAATTTTAATGCTTATCAAGTTCCGCTTCCACCTGAGCGACGAAGACGCGCGGCTTCTGGAGGCTTATCTTTCACCCGTCGTGAACGAGACGGCCGACAGCGGCGCCGTGGAGCAGGGGTGGGAAGAACGAACTGACTGCGCCATGACTGAGCTGCTGCGTACGGTACTGGCTAAGCAGCCTCAAAACAAGGACGGCGCGGGTGCAGCGCAGTCGACCAGCAAGCTGCAGATGCAGGAGGACACCAAGCGACTCAAGAAGCACATCACAATCGTGTGCGACCGGCTCGGCAAGGGCGCGTCGCTTGTTCCTGGCAACAACGGCAGCACCGGCGGCACAGCTCCGCCTCCAAGCGAGTCAAAGGGAGACTAACAACTCTGGGTGGAGACTGTATCCGTCTGACCGCAATATTCAATACCACTTCGAGCTTGAAAATTGTATCGGCCAAGTTGAAGTGCGTCCTCGCCGAAATGATTGCCAATCTCGTGGCTAATTGGCCAGAAGTTTCTCTCTAAATTCGTCCATTGGCTGAAAACGTGTGCAGAGTGTGGACACTGGGCGTGGAGATGGGCCGCCGTAACGGTTGGCAATGCCTCGAAGATCTGATACCACCCAGTCGCGTGTAGCGTCCGTCCAGCAGTCCTGCCCCAGACTCTGGGGCCCAGAGCAACCTCCTGCCTGTCATCGTGCCAGCCTCGCGTCTGGTCTCCGCCTCTGCAATGCGATCTCGCATCACTTGCAATTTTCCCGTCGCAGGCTGTGACACATCGAACGTATCAAAAAGCGGTGCAAAGGACGATGAAAGTGGTGCTCCAACTGCTCACAGCCGCAGCGCTAGCGTTGGTTTCGGGGGCGCGCAACGATGACGCACTGGTCACGAATCTGCCGGGCCTGGACTTCCGCAAGCTCTCGTTCAAGCACTACTCGGACCACCTGGAGCTCGAGGGTAAGGAGAAGCTCTTCTACTGGTACACGGAGAGCCAAAGCGATCCGCAGAACGACCCGATTGTGCTGTGGCTCAACGGTGGCCCGGGCTGCTCCTCGCTGGGTGGGTTGTTCACCGAAAATGGTCCCTTCGTTGTGCGGGATGACTTGTCAATTAAAGTGAACCGGTACTCGTGGAACCGCAAGGCGAACATGGTGTGGCTAGAGTCTCCTGCTGGTGTGGGCTTCAGCGGCAACGTCGAGGACCCCAATTACTACAACGATGATACCGTGGCGACCAAGACGCGTGAGTTCCTTGGGCTTTTTTTCAACAAGTTCAGCGAGCTCAAGAATCGGGACTTCTTTATTACGGGCGAGAGCTACGCAGGCATGTACATCCCGTACCTTGTGGATCGCTTGGTGGAGGAGCCCATCGACGGCGTCAACTTGAAGGGATTTGCCATTGGCAACCCGTTCACGGATAATATCATTGATGGAAACGCCTACATCGACTACTACTACTCGCACGCCATGGTATCGCTGGAAGCTTACGAGAAGATCAAAGTCGAGTGCGGTGCGCATATTGGCTGCCTTTTTGACGAGACACCGTGCCCTGAAGGATGCGAGGCGCTTCTGGAAGAGGCTGAGGTGGGGGCGAACGCTGATGCTCTTGACCCTTACTTCATTTACGGCGACATTTGCCTGCTTGATAACACCCAAGCGAAGGCTCTCCGCAAACGAGCCAAGCCGTCCGCGCAGATCTCGCCAACCCACCGGGGTGACATCGGTGCCTGTGCTGATTCGCTAACTCACGCGTACCTGAACTTACCAGAAGTGCAAGAGGCTATTCACGTGACCAAGCCCGGTGGCAACTACGTCGTCTGGAAGGGCTGCAGTGACCCTGTTGGCGACCTCTATGCGTCGAGTCCGTCGTCACTGCCCAAGTACCGCAACATCTTGGGCCGCGGTCTCAAGGCATTAATTTACAGCGGTGATGCTGACTCGGTCGTAAACTTTATCGGTACGGAGCGCTGGATTGGCGGTCAGGGGCTTAAGCTGCGCATTACGGAGAAGTGGCGTGCTTGGTTTGGCCCAGACAAGCAGCTAGCCGGATACATTCAGAAGTATGATGGCTTGACCTTCAAGACTGTCAAGGGCGCCGGCCACATGGTGCCAGCAGTGCGGCCGTTGCACGGACTTAATCTGTTCGAATGCTTCGTGTACGGCCAGGACGCGTGCAACAAGTTCGTGTACCCTGTGGACGACAACGAGATCGAGGCGGGGCTAACCGTGGTGCAGAACGCCAACAACGGTGACTCGAGCGACGTCGATGCAGTCAACGGCAGCGTCACACCCGGCCAGTCCGGCTTGTCGCTAGGCTGGATGACAATGCCTGGCGTGTGCGCACTGATCGTGATGTTGGTAGCCGTTGCCGTTCGCAACGCCCGCACGCGTGGCCGGTACCAGCGTCTGAACTCCAACGGCTACCAGACCGTGGTCTAAGTAAGAGAAGGCAACGGCTATGACCAATTGAAGAGAAGAGAATTTATGTGAGAGAGTGGTAGAATGCTTAGCAAGCGTGGAAGTAACTAATGCAACGTTCAGCTGCAGAAAGCAAGAAGAAATTCGTCTGCCGTCTCCATAGCAAAGCTGGCATCTTCAATCCTCCACCTTGGCCAGATGAGTGTACCAAGGCGGCAGTTGAAACCGTTGGGCCAATCACGACAAATCTGTGGCGGACGTGGCTCAATCGACGGAGGCAGGGGACGGATGACACACGCCCCTTCAAGTCCTCATTGCACACTTTACGTGATCTCACTATGTTCCATGGCCAACGGTTACGTTCACCCCGTCCCGGCATATTTTCGAGCTGAGCTGGAGTGCACTTGCACTCACCTTCGCACTCTTCATCTTGCCACAGCCTCGCACCACAGCGTGCCTGGTTCTCGCCACCATGAAGCTCTTCGTTGTTGCAATAGCAGCGCTGGGCTCCATGCTCTTTGCTTCTCCTGCCGCTGCCGCACACGACGCGCACCGGGTCGGGGACCTTCCTGGTCTCAAGCAGGGGGACGTGCCCTTCGCCCATTTCGCCGGCCAGCTGCACCTGCCCACGCCAAACGAGGAGAAGCTCTTCTACTGGTACGCGCAGTCGCGTCGGTCACCAGACAGTGACCCCATTGTGCTTTGGCTTAACGGTGGTCCGGGCTGCGCGTCGTCCGAGGGCTTTTTCACCGAAAACGGGCCCTTTGTCGCCAAACGCGACGGCACGGTGGGGATCAATCCGTACGGCTGGAACGCGCGCGCCAACATCGTGTGGGTTGACTCGCCTTCTGGGGTCGGCTTCAGCCAGCCGCTTCAGGCCCCCTCCGGCTACTACAACGACGACGTCGTGGCGGATCGACTTCGACTGTTCCTGCGCGAGTTCTTCGTCAAGTATCCGGAACTGCAAGGCCGCGACTTTTACGTGACTGGCGAGAGCTACGCCGGCATGTACATTCCGTTCCTGGTGGAGCGACTTGTGGACGACCCATTGGACGGCGTTAAACTCAAGGGTTTCGCGATTGGCAACCCGCTCACGGACATGGGGATCGACGGCAACGCATACATGGACTACTACTATTCGCACGCGCTCATCTCACGCGGAGACTACTTCACGCTGCTGGACTACTGCGACCACAACGTTGCGCAGTGCATGTTCACGGATGTGAACTGCACAAACCACTGCGAAGAAGCTGTTCTAAAAGCCCACGCTGCCGCGGACACTGGCGAGTTCAACCACTACTACATTTACGGCGACGTGTGCCACATGAAGAACAACCAGCGCAATGCGCTGCATGAGCACCTCCTCAACAAGGTAGGGCCGAAGATTCAGACGCATCGCGGAGTTGTCGGTCCGTGCGCTGGTGATTTCACCGATGCTCTCCTGAACAAGCTGGAAGTTCAGCAGGCGCTGCACATTGAAGGCGACCTGCCAATGAAATGGGTGGATTGTCAGTCAGTCATCTCGCGCAACTACGTCCGTACGTTTTCCTCTCTAGACAAATATCGGAAGCTGCTTGGCAACGACCTCGAGGTTTTGATCTACAGTGGTGATGCCGACTCCGTCGTGAACTTCATTGGTACGCAGCGCTGGATCACCGAAAACGACGGACTTGCTTTGAAGCCTGCATCTCCGTGGCGTGCGTGGCTTGGTCCGGATGATCAGATTGCAGGCTACCACCAGCGTTTCGAGCTCGGGCTCACTTTCAAGACGGTCAAGGGTGCAGGACACATGGTGCCGGCGGTGCGTCCGCTGCACGGTCTCCACCTTTTTGATTGCTTCCTCTTTGGCGACGACAAGTGCACAACCATCTCTTATCCGGCGGATCCTTTCGAGCGTGAGGCTGCTGGAGGTATCCTTGAGCCTCGGAGCACCAAGGCACCCGGTGCTATCGATCACCTCGACGCGGATTTGGCCCATCAGACCAGTGCCACCGTCTCACAGGCGAGTAAGCCGAAAGATGCAGCCTCGGGTGCTACTATATCTCTCTTCGTTGGCTGTTCCTTCCTTATGCTCGCGGTCACAGTCTACACCCACCGTCGCCGTCGCCAGAATGGACAGCGTCGTCAGCAGTACCAGCCCATTTAGACTCTAGCACTGCTGTAATCTCGACACCATGCTAACAATGAGGACAATTGGCATTACCACTCGACTCACTGTTGGTATACAATTGCTTTTTCATATTCATATTGGCTGTCAGTTCTGCCTGCGATGACGATGTCTATCACAGTTAGAGGGTGTTTGATTCGCGTCTCTGGAAAGGTGTCACCGGCGATACCAAGAAGCTGTGTTAGATACAATTGTCCACCTTAGACAGCACCGATGATCATCTATGGTTAATTTGTCGCTATAATGTGTTTGTTCTACCACACTTGAAGCTGCAATCTGTAGCTTTCGAAGTCAGTATCTCATCGACTTCGTGCAGGGTCTCCGTCACGGATTCAAGCATTTTCAAAACGCACCAAGGCCTATTTAACAAGTTTCCTTGGGAAGCTGAGGTTGTCAAGACGCTCGGATAGTTACTGGAATGCTTATCTCAAGTCCACGTTGTAAGATCACTGCCACTGGGGGAACTCTTGTATTGTTTACGAAACTACTCTGGAACTTGCGCGTAAAGGAGCTCACGTAGGCTACGTGACGTAGCGCTGGCTTGCCGCAAGGAAGCTAAAGCTTGAGATGATGCGAGTACAACTCGGGAGTACTGGCACAAACTGCCGACACAGGAAGAGATGAGGTCCTGAGTTAATGCTGTGACTTGTCATCGTAGAGTAGTTGCCACCAGCCCTGAGGGGATACCGTCGGCTTCCAACAGTAGTTGCTTCTGGAAGTTATTCTTCAAAATAATGCCCCAGCAAAACGTTCACACGGGACCACTGCACACTCAGTACGCAGCTACAGCATGGGATATCAAGAGCAGCGACTGCTCTTTGCCCAGACGCTTCAAGTCGGTCAGCAGCCTACTTCGTGAAAACTCAGCAAGTCGGTTGATGCAAATTGTGGCTCGCCTTGCTCGTTTGTTCTTTGATATCGAGGCGTGAGCACCGCTTCAAGTAGCATGGCAATCCAATGCACAAATCTTCATGCTTGTTGCTTCTTGTCGCGTCTGAGTGGCTGTAGAAACGTGTGGCCGTCACAGCTCCACTGAGCAATGGGCGGCGCGAGCAGCAGACCGCAGGTGCCCGACAATTGGGACGCCTCGCAAATCTCCCCGCAGCAGGGCAAACTGGCGTTGATCACCGGCGGGAACTCTGGAATCGGTTACGAGACAGCGCTGCAGCTCGCTCGCAATGGAGTGCATGTGGTCTTAGCTTGCCGTAGTGCTGAACGAGGTCGCGAGGCGGAGACCAAGATCCGCGAGGCTTTGGCGTCGCAGCCCAATGCCACCGGAAATGTGGAGTTCATGCAAGTGGACGTGAGTGACTTGTCCAGCGTGAAGAAGTTTGCTGACGAGTTCAAGAAGACCCACGGCCGCCTGGACCTGCTTATCAACAACGCTGGCATCATGGGAGGCGCTTACAGCAAGACGGTGGACGGATACGAGCGGCAATTCGCCACGAACCATTTAGGGCACTTCGCTCTAACTGCGCAGTTATTCGACATGGTGAAGGAGAGCGCACCCTCCCGTATCGTGAACGTGAGCAGCATGGTGCACCGCAACGCGTTCTGGAGCTTCGACGAGGACGACATCATGGCGACGAGCGAGCGCAAGTACAGCCAGTGGTTCAACTACGCCAACACGAAGCTCTGCAACATCCTCTTCACCTTGGAGCTGGACAGACGCATGAAGGCCGCAGGGGTGGATGGCGTCGCTGCCGTCGCGTGCCACCCAGGTACGACATCGACCAACCTGCTCACAGCGCCGTCGACGACTAACAGCAACTGGCTGTGGACGACGGCGTTTAAGCTGTGGACGCTCATGCCGCGCCAGACCATCGAGATGGGGGCGTTGCCCACGCTGTACGCTGCCACGGGGGGCGACGTCAAGAGCGGGGACTTGTTCGGCCCCAATCACCTGAACGCCATGTTCGGCCACCCCTCGCGCGAGACGCCGTCCAAGTTGAGCCACTCGCCGCCAAGCTCTGTACACTAAGCGAGCGTCTGGCTCGACTGTCCTTCGACATCAACAAGTAACGAGTCACCACTAAAGCCTACGCATATGACCATCATGACATGCATGAGCACCACGAAACTCCTTTGCCAACGGCTCCCCAAGAGCCTCGATCTCGTCCTTGACTAGTCGTGCGCGCCCATTGACGCCGGTGTTGGATCCTTGAGCCGCGCAGAGCAGCAGACCGCGTGCCACTCCGTGTTCGCGCTGCTTGAAGCAGGATGGGGCTCGCCCGCCATGCGGTGCTCGCGTCGCTCGCGGTGTGGGGTGCGCGAGCGGTGCTGGACGCGCCCAACTCGATCCAACTCGAGATGTCGAACGGCGTCGCGCGCAGCCAAGCGGTGAACGCGCTGCAGGGCAAATACCGCTACCACCGCTCGATGGACGAGCTCGAGGCCGTGCAAACCATGAGCGAGCAAGACCCGGCGGAGGACGGGGACGCTGCGCGCAACGAGGCGACCGTGGAAACAGGTCTGCGCTCGGGCGCGGGGTCGCACACCATCCAGGTGCTGGTCGGCGGCCAGCAGCGCGAGCTCATCATCGACACGGGCAGCGGCAAGACGGCGTTCGTGTGCGCGGGCTGCAGTCGCTGCGGCGGCAAACGCCGACACGAGCCCTTCGTCCTGACGGACAACACGACGTACCTGTCGTGTGACCGATCCATGACCATCCAGACGAGCAGAGGCGAACCTGCGTGCATGGCCTGCGAGAACGGCAAGTGCAAGTACGGCCAGACGTACGTCGAGGGAGACCACTGGAGCGCGTACAAGGCGTCGGACATCATACAGCTCTCGTCCTCGTTCGAGGCGCGCATTGAGTTCGGCTGCATCTACGAGCAGTCGGGCGTGTTTCTTGACCAGCCGTCGGACGGCATCATGGGCTTCTCACGACACCCGGACTCCATCTTCGAGCAGTTCTATCGCCAAAAGGTGACACACTCACGCATCTTCTCGCAGTGCTTGGCAGAAGGCGGAGGGATGCTCACGATCGGTGGGGTAGATCTCGCTCGACACACCGAGCCTGTACGCTACACGCCACTGCGCGACACAGGCTACCAGTACTGGACCGTGACGCTGCAATCAGTCTCCGTTGGTGCCGAGAACAACACGCTGGAGGTGGACAGCGTCAAGTACAACGCGGATCGAGGGTGCGTGCTTGATAGCGGCACGACTTTCTTGTACATGCCCACGGACACACAGGAACCATTTCGCCTTGCCTGGAGTCGAGCTGTTGGAAGCTTCTCCTACGTGCCACAGAGCGACACGTTTTACTCCATGACCCCAGAACAGGTCGCTGCCCTGCCGGATATTTGCTTCTGGTTCAAGAACGACGTGCACATTTGTCTACCCTCGAGCCGCTACTTCGCTAAAGTCGGTGATGGGGTCTACACCGGTACAATCTTCTTCAGTCCCGGACCAAGAGCGACCATTCTTGGGGCCAGTGTCCTGCAAGGCCACGACATCATCTACGATGTGGACAATCACCGTGTCGGCATCGCTTCAGCAATGTGTGATCAACCCATGCAGTCCCAGGTGGAACTCAGTCTCGACCCTGGTGGTGATAAATTCCACGCCGAGTTCGACTACTCGCAGGCTCCTCAGTGGATGCTTGCTGGCGTCACTCTCCTGGCAGTGGCTGGCCTTATCAATGCGATCTGGGTGCCTGTAGCGACAGAAGGCGAGGATCAGCCAGCAAGGCCCATCAAGCCAGCTCAACAAACCACGACCGCTGTCGCCAACGACTGGCAGGGCGACGAGTTCTCCTTCTTCTTGATGGAGGAAGACGACGGTCAACAGCCACGCTAGAACTAACAAAAAAGGTTAAACCACAATGCATTTCCCACGAGGCAATTCGTCCGCTCTTAATCCCCCCACGGGTTTGACGAGTCTAAGTACTTAAGCCAGCGCCTCTCTCTAACCGAGAGCGACGTCCATGACCATCATGACCACAAAGCCCACGATGGTGCCGAACGTCGCGAGCTTCTGGTTGCCGCTCTGCGTCGTCTCCGGGATCAGGTCGTCCACCACGACGAAGATCATGGCACCGGCAGCAAACGACAGCGCGTACGGCAAGATGGGCTGCACGTACATGACCGCCCCCGCCCCAATCAACTACACCAATACACGAACGCCGCCCCAGTCAGCACGTCCCACGCACAGCCAAACTCGGCAGCGGTCAACTCACCCCGCCGATGGGCTCCACGAGCCCGCTGGCCTGCCCCCACATAAAGGCCTTGAAGGCGGACGTGCCCTCTCTCCTGAGCGGCATGGACACGGCCAGCCCCTCCGGGAAATTCTGCAGCCCGATGCCGATGGCCAGGTTGACGGCGTTGGAGAAGCTGGCGCTGGAGCTGTGCCCCACGCTGCCGAAGCCCACGCCCACGGCCATGCCCTCTGGCAGGTTGTGCAGCGTGATGGCGATGACCAGCAGCAGCACGCGGCGGAAGCTGCTGGTGCTGGCGGCCGTGGGCTTGTCGTAGGCCTCTTCCTGCTCCTGCTCCTCCTCCTGCTGCTGCTGCTGCTCCTGGTGGTCGTCGTCCTTCTTCTTCCGCGCGTCCGCGGCCGACTGCGTGCAGCGCTCGAGCAGCGGCAGCAGCTTCTCCGTGCCGAAGAGCGTGAGCGCGCCCAGCGTGAAGCCCACGGCGGCCGGCACGAAGGCCCAGCGGCCGTCGGGTCCGTAGAGCTCCGACTGCTCCGCGATCTCGATGGACGGCGCCAGCAGCGACCAGTAGGACGCGGCCAGCATGACGCCGCCCGCGAAGCCCAACATGCCGTCCAGCAGCCGCTGGCTCGCACGCCGGTCGCGCACGTCCAGCACGAACACCAGCGCCGAGCCCAGCGCCGTGAAGCCCCACGTCACGAGCGTGCCCAGCAGCGCCTGCACCACCGGGTGCTGGCCCTCGATCATGTCGCGTCGAGTCTCGGAAGCGAAAAGTGACGGAGGAGATCCAGGCGACGACTGTGATTGGGCGACGGCCAGGCGGCGCCTGCGAAATCAAGGTTTTAGGAACCTACCCCCTTGATCTCTGAGGTTGCGGTTGACAGTGCAACGGACTTGCTGGAAAAGAACCCCCCCTGGGCTCGTTTTACCGTTCTTGTTCTTCACATTGCTTGGGCCCATCATACTTCCTCCTTGCTATGAGTTGTACATATGTAGACCGCACTGCACCAAGATTCGCCACGGTCATATACGTCGGGCCGTTCTTCGCTAGCACAGATTCCTCAAGAGTTTACATACTGTTTAGTGTGTGTGTGATTTTTTTAAAAAAGGTCATTTGCGTGCGAGTGAGCTAGTGTTCATCTGCAAACGTGACAGCACAGCGACAGGATCTTGCACTTCGCGCCCGCGACACAAAATGCTACCAATGTCTAGTGGCAGGAAAACGTGGATAGCCCGTGGGTAACAATGCACAATCACTACCGGTATCATGCTTCAGTGCTACGGTTTGAGAGTGGCTAGGCAGAAATACTCTTCGTTCGCCTGCATGCAGCACGTCTGCGACGTGCTATCTTTAATGTTTCTCTGCAATTGCCTATTGGTGCCGACTTTTTTGTGGTGGAGGGAGGGTGGAACGGCTGGAACGGACTCGAGGAGAAATAGGCGAGGATGAATGCGAGAATCACCGTTTCGCGACTTTGCTGAGGCGGTTAGGGGCGTTTTGGACGTTTGGATAGAGTATCTAAGCTCGTTGGGCGTGGCTCATCAGCAATAAAACTAAGCAACCACCGGCTTACGCACTTCCAGCAAGTGCTACAACCTCAGGTTGTATATCGCAGCCTGCAACGTGCAGGTGACGTCGCAGGCGTACGTCAGTTTGTAAAACTGCGCTAGCCAATCCGGGTCTGAATGCGAACAGCAGGTAACTGCAACATGGCTGATCACCAGCCGAGATCCGCTCATTCCGCTTTTTGCTGTCTCGCGCGCAAGTCAAACCGTGCCGACTCCAAGCCAAGCTCCGACCCAGTCCCAGCATCGATGCCTCGTGTCATCGCGTACAAGGCCAACGTGGTGCACTCCGTTGCTCTCGGACAGCTGCAAGTGCTGCAACCGGGACTCGTTGGTGTCGACGACCGCGGCACAATCGTCTTCGTGCTGAATCTAAGCAAGTCCGAGGCGAGCGCAACCGCCACGCCGCACTTCGATGAGATTGTGGACCTTGGCGACCAGCTGCTGCTGCCCGGCTTCGTTGACGGCCACGCGCACGCCCCCCAGTACTCGTTCATCGGGGTGGGGATGCACCTGCCGCTGCTCAAGTGGCTCGAGACTTACACGTTCCCGTACGAGTCCAAGTTCGAGGACACAGACTACGCCCGCGCCGTGTACGAGAAGGCGGTGCGTCGCCACCTCAACAATGGCACGACCACGTGCTCGTACTTCTCCACAGTACATCTCGACGCCTGCAAGGTGCTTACCGACATACTGGAGCACGTGGGTCAACGTGGCTACGTAGGGAAGGTCAACATGGACCGTAACGCCTCCTCTGGGTTGCAAGAAGACACACAGGCGTCCATCGACGACACGAGGGCGTTCGTGCAGTACGTGCAAAACAAGATGAACAATCTGTTGACTCCTGTCATCACCCCGAGATTTGTACCAAGCTGCACGTCAAAGTTGATGCATGCATTAGCAGAAATTTCGAGGGAGCACACACCCAAGCTGCCGGTGCAGTCTCATTTGGGCGAGAATCGCGATGAAATCAGCTGGGTCAAGAGTCTGCACCCCGAGAGCAAGACGTACACCGGTGTCTATGATGACCATGGCCTGCTGCATGAGCGATCATATATGGCGCACTGCATCTGGTGTAGTAAAGATGAACGCCAACTTCTTCTACAGAAGCAGACGGCAGTTATCCATTGCCCCAACTCCAACTTTTCGCTTTCCAGTGGCGTGCTGAACGTCCGTCGGCTACTGCAAGAGGGTGTCAAAGTTGGACTTGGCACTGACGTCTCGGGAGGATATTCTCCGTCGATGCTCGACGCGATCCGACAGGCTGTCATTGCCTCCAAGCTCGTCTCGATCGGCAATGGCAGCTCTGGCGACGAGGAGAGGGATGAACCGCTGGAAGATTCGCTCTCTTACGCTGAAGCGTTCCACCTTGCGACAGTGGGGAGTGCCGAGGCTCTCGGGCTCGGCGATACCGTGGGCAACTTCATGGTCGGCAAGGACTTCGACGCGCTTGTCATCGACCCGTACGCACCTAACAGCCCGATTGATGAAGCCCACGACCCCGTAGAGGCTGCGGATGTGCTACACACGTTTCAAAAGTTCCTGTTTCTCGGTGATGACCGCAACATCGTGTCCATCTTCGTAGCTGGTCGTCAAGTTAAGAGCGCATTGTCTGGGATCAACACCAGCAAGACCGCGGCTGCATCCAGCTCTCCCTTAACAATGGGCAGTGTGCATCCCAGCATTCAGCCTCTGTCTTTGGCAAAAGACTAGTGTATGTCGTCTCTACTCGAAGTACCATCCAGGTTAAGGTGGGTTAATTCTACATTAGTATTTTTTCGGTTCTGCGCCTCTTGGCTGAAACGACGTCGTGTTCATGGCGAAGGATGGCGAGTACGAGATGGCCCCGCGCGTGGAGCGCATTGAGCAGCAGATCCCGGCTGAATGGAAGCAGTTCGCAGGGAAGCCTATGCAGATGACATACTACGCCACTAAAGTGAACACCTTCCGCGAGAACCCTGATCTACTGTACCCAGGGGGCTCGTTCACCACTTGGGCCACCAAAGAGCTACGTCGGGAGCTGGGCGAGTACGTTATCGTCGATATGGCATAAAATAATGCTAACATAGCGCGATGCAGGGAGAGCAGACACCTGAGCGACGCAGAGCTCAAGGCAATCGTATGCCAGGAGTGGCGGACGGACCTCACGCGCAACATTTTGGCAACCCGAATGAATCGGCATGGAAGCAAGGACGGGCCCGTCGTAAGGCGATCTCCAAGTGGCGTTCTCTACGTCGCCCCACCCCCCACTCAATCGTATCGCAGTGGCAGCACGGCCCGTCCAGCATCCCCCACCAAGTTCGTGCTGGACGCTATTGCGACACCGGGGCCCCGCAAGAAAGCCGCAGCCCCCAAGTGATCTCATCAGCAGCAAAGCAACGACAAGGCTCAGGTTACTGTAATAAGTTACTGTCCATGCTGTTGCCCTCGTTCGTTCTCAAAAAAAAATTTGATTTAAAAAAATATTAATTTTTTGTTTCTCAACGGCAACAAAAAGACCATCACTCCGGTGCCTTCCTATTGGGCGACACAGTGCTTCAACTTGGCATGTCGCGCGAAGGTCGCTGGAGCGCGAAACGACGCGGCTCGGGAATCTGCGGCGGACAAGCTCCGCAGAGCGCCGCTGATCCCTTGGCGCGGCGCAGCGCAGATCTTGGCTGGGGATGGCCGCTCCGTTGCGGATTTCGCCGACGCATTGCTAGAGGAGGAAGAATTCTCCATCGACTGCTCGCTCCCGCGCTGGCGCGGCGATGGTGGCGACGAGCTTCCACGACGCCTCGTCCAACGCGGCGGCCGTCGTGATGGTGCGCGGCCCTGGACGCGCCGACGCCGAGAAGGAGTTCGGCGAGGTGCGGCTCTACCCCACGCGGATGCGCTTCGTCACGGGCGTATCTCGAGCCTACGAGGACGAGTTTCCGACCGAACTTAGTCACTTGGTACGCTTTGCTGGGGCCATCGGGGGAGGAGCTGGAGGGGCTGAGCGTCTCGAGGTGCTGGATAGGTCAAAGAGACGGACTTCGACATCGCCATCAACCAGATCAACAACACCATGCAGGACTACTGGCCGTGCTTCTTCTGCATGCTGTGGGGCTACGGCTGCTGCCCGTGCACACTTGGGCTCTCGCTCTTCTGCCCGAACTTTTGTATCAAGGACGTACGTGCTGCATTCTGCGCGGGCCAGGTACAAGACAAGGGAGGCAAGCTCTTACCTGGATGTGAGGAGTATTGATTTTTAGGCCGAGCAGTACGTCCGCGCACTGATCATAAGGATCAATAAACGCGTCTGCTTCAAGCGAGTCGGGATTGAGTGGCAGCTAGTGCGGTCGTGTGGCAGATCCTGGGTAAGCCTAGACTGAACGCCAAGTCACTCGTGCTAGAACTGATCCTTCTCACCTGCAGATCCAGATCACGTACCCTCTCGCGCTGATGAAGCCGCCGCTGGTAGGCTTATCCTGCTAATATGCCCATCGTCATGCTGCGCAAGATTAATAAGATTTCCGCCACACAGGTTACATACCAAAATGGTATACTGCCCTCGTCAACGCATCTCGTGCCCCCAAACGGAAACCAACTGGACAGTCAACATGCACCTGCTAGCTCTTCAGCGTTCTCCGCTGCAACACCACTTGTTCCATAAAAAACTAGCACTGTCCGTCACGTGGTGTATTCCAATGTTAGTCTATCATTGCATTTTCAATTAATGCGTCTGAGCTCGTTTCAGCAATGCGCCCAAAATCTCTCAACATGACAAAGTTCCGCTTGCTTTGCCGTCAACGAGGCCACTCAACTACACCATCTAATCGATCTAGCCACTCTCCGAATTCTTTAAGGTCGACTCACGCTGCATCGTGTCCCCTCATCGCTCTTGTCCTGACCGCATGCGATTCGTGGGCATATCCTTGCAACCGACTCCAAAAATCAACGCCTTGCAAAGTTAGTTGTCAATCCGATTCGGTTCGTCGCCTTCGTTGAACTACTTGCATTCATGAGAATCGCATGAAGCGCTGGAGATGCATCACAATCAACCCAACTAAATTATTGGATAGTAAGGAAGCCGCGCAGTGTGTTGCGGAATTGACCAAGCCTCTGTGTGAACTTGTCGCGATTGGCAGCCTCCAGGTTCGGACGCACATCTGCGAACAGCGCGGCAAAAGCCTCCTCGATCTGAGCTCGGTTCTCAGGTGGCTGTGAAGAGCTAAGCGACTGCTGGTAATTGGTCAGCGCTTCCTCGCTGCAAAGTGTGAGGCTCAAGATCGGTCGTGACAGCGCCCACTGAGAGTTCACCTCTCCGTACACCAAAATGTCCAACAGAGCAGCTAGTAGCGTTGACCACATGTTTGGCGAGCCCTGAACATGTGCACGTAAAGCGTGCTTTACAGGTGTATCCCGCTTCTTCTTCATCTCCTGGAAGTACAACGATGCTAGGTGATCCACTGCTGTAGCGCACTGAGCAGCGATAGCCAGGTCGTACGAGTTCATACCTTCGTGCAATGACTGCACGAGCTGACGGAAAATACCGTCCTCCAATGCCACAACAGAGGCCAGCTGATTGCGGAACAAAATCTCTAGGAAGAAGAAGTAAGCGTTCTTCACCTTGGGGTAGTGCATCAGGTCCTCATGTGGGATCGATAGAACGAGCTGCAGCGCGATCTCTAGAGCGTTTTCCAGTGACTTGTCATTGTATAGCTGAAAGACGCCGAAGTTCACGTAGTTCCCGCCAAGCGCACGGTATAGAATTCCCAGACATAGCGCCACGCCCTTATACTTATCGCCGTACGGGTTCTTCCCGGCCGGCACTGGTTGTATCCGCCGTCCATACGCTACTACCACACTGCTCAGCTCCCGGAACAGCAAGATACCGCTAGCCGAGCTTTGGTCGAACGTGACACGCTGGGCCTTGTTGTACGCCAGCTCCTGTAAGAACTTCAGCAGCGCAGTCGTCACAGCTGGGTGATCATACAGCTCATCAGCAGCACGAACGAAAACAGGGAAGTATGCCGGGTACAATAGATCGAAGATGCAGCTGTACGTGCGCCGGTTGTGTGTCTGTTGCACGATGCCTCGCAGGTCACGGCACACTCCAATCACAGCCTCGCGAACTTCTGGAACACGATAGTTAGGCGTCTGTAGCAACTGGTTCAGCACGTTCTCAATTGGCTCCATGAACCGCTCAAAACGTTCCGAGGATTCATCAAAGGCTGTCGTGAAAATAAGTCGCGCGATAGTCGAGTGAAATGTGGTTCGGTGCCGCGTGTTAGCCGGTACCGCCAAGAATGGGAATTCCTCTGCGGTGTGGTTTCCAATGAGGTATTGCACAGTTTCTAGCCCAAGCAGAAGCTTGCCGGAGGAGTACCCAGATGCAACCTCGAAAAAGAGCGCCAAAGTCTTGCTAATAACCACTTCGGTTTCACCCCAGAATTTGAGGTTGTTGCCCACTTTCGTTACCATCATGTTCACAACGACCGTGTGGTCGCCCAGTCCTAGCCGCTCAAACATGCGCAAATATGCTTTGTGCTTAGATGACATGGCACTTTCGCTAGGGGCCATGATTGGCGAAGATACCGCCCCGGCAGACGCTGGCTGCATGGAGGATGACGGCGTAGGTGCAGACGGCATGCCGTGCTGCTCACCAATGTAGCTCTTGCGGAAGCTGCTAAAGTAGTATAGCAACGACAACTCAAAGTGCACACTAGGCTTTGTTTGACCACCAGACGCAATAATACGGTGTTCAGTCAATTGCATCGCTCGGAAAACGCGCTGCGACAAGTCCGCATCTACAAGCTCGTCTCCCTCAGTCGACGTGGACGAGTATGTCTGACCACCAATGATGGCACCAATTGTGTACACAAGCCATGCAGTCTGATTTTCCATGCTTTCAAGCTGCTGTTGCTGTTGCGGAGGAATCGCTGCCCCACCACTTTGGTCCAAAATGCTGCACGCTTCAGCATATTGGTTCAGAATTGGGTCCATCACTGATACGAGGTACTCGCCAGTCTGGTGGTAGTTGAAGTGACAAAGAGTCGGCAGCTTCTCCAGCTGCTCATATAGCCCACCTTCATCATCGAGCGGGTTGTCCAGTGTGTCGTCAAGGGCGCACTGCTCAGCGGAGTCAAGCCGCGACTGCAAGTAAGCCTGAATAACTTGAGGCACGCGCGTATCCAAAAAGTTGATAGCCCCAGAGTTCGGCGATCCTGGCGAGTCTGCACGCACATAGGGCAGTGCCGCCACGAGTCTTGCCCACAACGCAAGCAAATAGTGCGTAGAATTCGCGGACCACTGCCACTGGCGAAAAGACTTGATCGTAAAATCGGGGGTGCGGTCCATCCATTCTTGGAACGACTCAGTCTTCATCAGCTCCGAGAGCTGGTAGTTGGATTTCAGCCGGCCGATCAAACGGCAAAACTCGTGGTAGTTCTGCTGGTCGGAAAGGCCTTCCTGTGCGCGCAAGATCGCGCAGATACCTTTCAGCAAATGTGCTAGATACACACCGCGCTCTTTGTCGGGCGAGAAGAGGTTGCGGCGCACAGATGCGAACAGCATGAGCGCCTCCAAGCACTTGGACGTGTTGGGCGGGTTGGCTGTCTTGTAGAAGTCAAACATCAGCTGGATCGTGTCCGGGTCCTGGATCACAGGGCGCCAGGACGTGGGCACCTGCAGCGAGCCTGTCTCCTCGGAGGACTCGTCCGGGTTGGTGCCAATAAAGTCAAATGAGAGGCACTTGATGAGCAGCGACAGCGCTTGGTCGCCCATCCGGGCCTCCTGCTGCGATGTGGCGCCGCGGATGTTGTGCATCTGCAGCTGCTTGATGGAGGTGAGCGCCACCTGGAAGATGTGGAAGAGCGAGTCCTCTCGGAAGGACACGGCGATCTTGCGGTGGAACGTGATGTTGCGTCCCGCCACAGGCAGGTTCATCTCGGTCACGAGCTCGCTCAGGATCTGCAGGCCGATGACGCAGTGATCCACCGTGGCCTGCAGGAACTTGGTGACCTCGGCCACGATCTCGCGGTGCTGCTCGTCATCGAACCAGCCGTACTTGGTGAGGCGGCACACCATCTGGATGAGCGACGTGGTCACGAACTTCTCGAGCGTCGGGCCCTTCTGCGCCAAGTAGCCGAGCACATAGTTGCCTGCAGCACAGGAGAAGAAGAAGAAGAAGCACAATCACAAAACGAATCACAAAAATAACAACAGAACCGAAACACACAACAAACAATATCAAAGTTAGTGAACTGGGCAATTATGACAATAGCCGTCCGCTACAACAAGCGGCACACGCACGGATGTCGACGCGCTGCGGCGTGGTGAAGTTGTTCCAGTGCGACGTGATGAGCTTCGTGAGGCTGGTGCTGGCCACGAGCAGCGCGTAGGGCGACGACGAGTTGTCCAGCACGTACTGGCACTGCGGGATGTACTCGGCCGAGTTCTGCAGGATGAGCACGGCCTGCTGCGCGTGCGCGCGCTCCGCCTCGTTGCCGCCCTCGTACAGCACGCGGCACAGCGTCTCCAGCTCGCGCAGCTGGTTGGCGTCCATGGTGGGGCGGGCACTAGCTGGCGGTTTCCGCTGCGGGTTTCTCGCCTTTTGGCTCGGGCTTCGGGGGGGATGCCGCGTTTCGAAGGTTTCTATGTGGGTAGCGGGTTTGACGGGTTTCTGGGCAACGCAGCCTGGGAAACGGAAGCGATATTTCTAACGGTGTGGCGCACGCAGATTCAGGTGGGCAAAGAGGTGACGTATATGAGGGCGACCTGCTGGTTGTTGCTGCTACTGCCGCTGCTGCTACTGATGCTGGGCCAGTCTAGGCCGAGGCTCAGGAGCCCATCCAGCGGTAGGAAGGCAGGCGGTTGCCCTCCTCGTCCACCTGGCAGTCGCGGTTCAGACAGACCCAGATGAGAGCCAGCGTCGACTGCTTCACGCCGTCCTGCGAGCGGATGAACACGGCGCCGTTGTGGCTGCAGTTGGGACACACCACGTCGAAGTCGCGCTGCAGCGTCGGGTCGTCGATGATGTCGCCCGGCAGCACGTCCAGCTGCACGCTGCGCACAGCAAGATACAGCGTCAGTCAGCGGCGGGCCACCCGCGACGCCCGAGCGGCAGCGCACGCACCGCGTGTCCTTGACCAGCTCGTTCACATAAATACAGTTCTCCTCCACGTCCTCGGACTGGCCGCAGTTGCGGCAGCGGAACACCAGGCGGCGGATATCGCGGTCCTGGCTCGGGTACAACATGTTGTTGCTGCGGACACCGTCAATCGAGGCGTCAGTCACGTCCGTCACTCGGGCTGTTGCCCCCTCGCGTCGCTCGTGGTGACGACGAAGCGGCTCGAAGGTCGCAGCGCGAGGCTGGCGGCGCTGGTCCGAGAGGCGGCTGCCAGCATCGCCCGGGCCCTTACCACTCGCGGCAGAAGCGCATTCCAGCGGTGGCCATGGTCACACCTGCTCCCTTCCGAGCGATTTTAGGAGTGAGCCCCTGCGGTGGCCAAGCGAACGGCGAGCGCTTCGTTTAGGTACGAATAGGAAAGGGTCAGAATAGTAATTCTCAAATTGCTGATTGGTCGTGTAGCCATGTTCGTCTACAGCCTGCACGCATTGATCGTCGTCACTCCTCGGCGACGTCTGACTCCGTCTCGCGAGACTGCTGCGTCCAGAGCTGCAAGTAGCCTATGCATGGGGAAACAAGCAGGGAAACGTTAGTATTGGGATAAAAATGAGAAGATGAAGGTGGAAATGAGAGACGTACGGTCTCCCTGCTCGAGCAGCTGCGAGTGGCTGCCGGTCTCCACGATGCGACCCTTTTCGAGCACGACAATGTTGTCCGCGTGACGAATCGTCGAGAGGCGGTGTGCAATGATGATCGTGGTGCGACCCTCGCACGCCACGTTTAGAGCCTGGTGGATACCCTGCTCCGTCACCGTGTCCAACGACGAGGTGGCCTCGTCCAGCACAACCACGGACGGGTTCTTGAGCACGAGGCGTGCAATCGCAATACGTTGCTTCTCCCCACCGCTCAGCTTCAGTCCGCGCTCTCCAATCTGGGAGTCGAACTGCTTGGGCAGGGACATGATGAAATCATAGATGTTGGCCACCTTCACAGCTGCAATCAACTCCTCGTCCGTGCAGTGGCGGTGGCCGTACGTTAGCTGCGAGCAGCAAAACAACACTGGCAAGTTAGATTACATCACCGAAACAACTAAACTGAAGTGGTTTCACGACGTACGTTGTAGCGGATGGTGTCGTTAAACATGACTGTGTCTTGAGGTACGATACCAATGCTTCGACGAAGAGATTTCTGGGCCACTGACGATATATCTTGCCCGTTGATGGAAATCTTTCCCGAACGCACGTCATAGAAGCGGAAAAGCAGGCGGCTTATGGTTGTTTTGCCGGAGCCGGTGGAGCCCACGATAGCTACAGTCGTCCCCGTCGGTACGGTGAAGCTCACATCCTTGAGACCGTTCGCTGCCGGCTGACTAGGATACTTGAAGCATACGTTGTTGAACGTAACGGTGCTCGCGGTCGCAGAAGCCTCCAGGGTCGGTGCACCTGGTTTGTCTTGCACCTCCGGTTGAATTCGCAGCAGTTCCACCAGGTTCTCCATGTCCACAAATGACTGTACGATGGTATTGTAGATGTTGCCTAGCGAGTCCAGCGGCTTGAAAATGTTGGTGATATACACCGTCACAGCTACGAAGTCACCGACCGTCATGACTTTATAGTAAATGTTGCGAGCTGAAATCAGAAGACAGACACCAAGACATGTTTGTTGGATGAGCTGCTGCGCAACCACAATTGCGTTCATGAGACCTCGAGTGGACAGCTGAGACTTCTGGTAGAGGTAAATGCTTGACATATACCGCGTCAGCTCGTAGTCCTCCGTGCAGAAGTACTTGACAGTCTCAAAATTTACCAGCGAGTCGACGGCCTTCTCACTCGCCTGGTTGTCGTGCTCATTAGTTTGTTTCTTAAAGCGCAGGCGGATTCGTGTTCCCATTGCAGTGATCACCACGTAGAGAATTACACCAATAACCGTTATCATTGACAATATCTTCTCCTTGAACGAGAAAATGAACACGATTGAAACGACCACGAGCTCGACAAACGTCGGCAGGAGTCGGAAGAAAATGACGTTGACAATATTGTCAGTGCTAGTGGACCCTCGATCCAGACACCGCAGCACCTTGCCTGTCTTCTTGGTCAAGTGATAATTCATCGAGAGGCTGTGCAAGTGTGCGAACAGCTACCAGAGGAGACACAGCCAGCGTTAGTCACGATTTAACACATACATGGGCAATTTCTGAGTAGAGTACATTGGCTGCAACATCCTGATACGCATGCTGCTTCACGACCATGTACAAATACGTTTGCAGCTGTTTCGCCGCAGCGAATCCAAACTGTGTCACTGGTCACCAATAGCAACACAGACACACTCAGTCATGGCGACGACCTGGACGGCATATTATTGCGCTTTTCTTGACCTACCGCAGTACATGGCAATGGCGAACACCGGTATCTGCGTAAATTGGCTTTCGGAGATTGTGTTCGTTGCCTCCTTGAGGAAAAGTGGTGCCAGGATGCGCGACCCGCGCGACAGGAACATGAACGAGAATGAGATGAGCACTCGGAGACGCTGCGCAGCCACAACACAGTAATAACCTCGTCAGCACCGTGCCCCCATCACCCCGTCGCGTAGTTAAGAGTACAAGTTCGTACCAGTCCCCACGTCTTTGGCCAGAAGTCTGCGCGCACGAGAGTTGAGACCGTTAGCGAACAAAGGATCGCCCTCGTCTATTGGCAGCGAGCGGCACTTACACGGGACGAGCAGCACACGCAGCTCCCAGACGCTGGCGCCCTCATTGGGCTGCGGGTCCTCCAGGGACGCCGTGTCCGGCTCCTTCAGCAGTGGGGACTTCTCGCTCGGGCGAGGCATCTTGGCGAATGGCAACGGACACAGATTAACGGCTGAAGTTACCGTCATTCCTGTCGCCCACGTGTCGTGGGGCCAATCAGAGACCACGACGCACCTCCCGGCTCAGTTATCTTAGGGCTCCGTCACTCCACAGAGTCCGTGGTTGCATAGTAGGTTCGCGAGCCACTCGGAGTCATCCCGACCAAACATTCAAAGCCTGCAGTGCAAATGGCATGGTCATCGGAGTTGACAATGAGATTACCAATCACTATCCGGTCATTGAATCGCAAGTTGGCTGGCTATACAATACAGTAGAAGCGCAAAACGATAAGTATGTGCTTCTTTACGCTACTCATCCGAACTTGACATAACAGCAACCAAATCTCGAAGCAGGACATCGCTGCGCCATTGTGTCTGTGCCTAACATTGTCACACAAAAACACTCGCCAGGCCATCGGCTTCTTGGATGACGTCGTGAGCTTACAGTCGCTGCAGTATGTAGAAGAGTCCCCCCCCCCACGTGCGTCGTCTGTGCCTTTCAGTAGCGAGCACACCTTGCACGCGCGGGTGTGCCGCCTCCTACCGGTTTGGTTGTTTCCGGGCCGCCATTCGTCATTCTGGAGAGGCATGTGTCGAGACGTATTTTTGCTTGCGGGAGCTTTAGACGGCGTGGCGACTACTGCGATGCTCCTCCCAGTCTTCTTCACGCAACTAGCAGAGCTCCAGGTGCAGTTTCTTGAGAAACTTGACGTGGCTGAGCTTGCGCAACCCATCAGCAGCTCGGCGAGCGTTGTGTACAATGTAGGCGTTGACTACGGCCAGATCAACCAAGCCGAGAAACAGTGACTTGTAGTACTTCGTGTACTTGATAGCGAGTTGCAGAGAGTATCTGTCATAACAGGTCCATACACGATTAGTATGACTGGTAAGTTGTACATACGGGCTAAGAGTACTTGCCTTTGTAAGCGGAGCTGGTCATGCACGTCAACGCCCTCCATGAGTGTCTAGTAGTTCTTCAGCACCCGGGGACAAGGGATCTCTGCTTGTAAGCCAGTCAGCTTGTCGCGACGTACAACTCGATCCAGCTCAACACTGCGCCTCCCCCCCCCGATGCAAGCATATACACCGCTTTGTTGTCCCACCCGCGTAGCGCGCGAAAGCTGGCACCTGTGTGTGCTCCGTCACCTTGAACGTTCCTCGCTCAACGTTCTTCGGGCGGTTTCTGGGTGCCTTCTTCTTCTTCTTCCCCTTTTCCTCCTTACCGACAATAGATTCTGGCAATCTGAGTCGATCCGTCTGCACAGTTCCGATCGAGTAAAACCCCATCGTCAGCGGCTGCATTGCCGGAGGTACCGAGGTATAAAAGCGGTCAGTAACTATGACGCGCATTGCTCCTGTTCCCGGTCCACTGGGCCCGAACACAGCCTTGAGATTGCGAACCACTGCCGCGGATTCGCAGCTGTAGTCTGTCAAACCTTCTCCAGCAAGTGGTTTCTCTTGCTTTCCACAGTACACCTCGAAACTGTACATACATGTTTAGTACGATGTTAAAATGTCTGGTACATGATAAGACAACTTAGCGTCCAAAAAAAAGAGTGCTCCGTTAGGAGCACTCACTTACCGGATAAAGTATGCCGAACCCGAGCAGCACAGCATGAAGAGCTTGGTCCCCCATTTGTGGGGCTTGTCTTTCATGAAGACACGCGGTTGACGCTTGACTGGGATGGCAACATGGCTTCGTCAAATGCCATTGTAGGTGGCGGTGTGTAGCCACGCTGGAACCGCGACTGCAGCAAATCGATGACAGGCCGTAGTTTCCACGCTCTGTCCTTCTTCGCGCGCTCGTCGGAGTTGCTGAAGTGTAGATTTCATGAGAGATGCATAAACCTGTCTCGGGTCATGAACTGTCCAAAGCACCCCCGCGGTATACCCCACTCGTCGACTGTCTTCCAGTGATGCTCGAGTTTCTCCTTGTTCGGAGCGATCGTGCGAGCGACCAACAGCCCCACGAATACGCACAACTCCCGCGCAGTAATATCTACTGTCTTCTCGAGCTCGGTCTTGATCTGCTCTCGCGCTTTCCGCTTGAAATTGGGATGTTTTTTCTCACGCGCCACTTGCTTGTTGTACTGCCCTTCCACCCTTTCGTCGATCTTCTCCGTGAAGTAGTCGTTGCTCTTGTCAGCTATATCTTTCCAGAGAGTAGGCTGAATGAAGAAAAAGAAAGCGCCCGATGGAGTGGACGCAGCTGTCAAGGCCTTCGCAGTTGGTCCATATTCACCGTCATACAGCCTAGGATAGTATTCTTGCATCGCGCTTGGAGATCGTGGCTCGTAGGGCTCCATCGGATAGTCATACGGAAGCTGCTTGACAAGAGGCGCCCAGTCAGATCTTGTCATGTCGTTCAGCAAGTCGCGTGGTACTGTGCCGGCCGATATCCGGCCAACGCCACCCACAGCTTCAATCGGCATATCTTCAAAAAGCAGCTCAGGCGGGGGAGGTGCATCGTCGTCAAGACCCAGGTAAGCCTCTCCTGCTCCGGTAAGCTCCTCGCTATCCCAGCCAACTCCTTCGTCATTGCACCATCTGAGTCTAGTACGGCGTAACCCGCCTCTTCGAATTCTGCCAACAACAACACAACGCGTGGACATACAAGTTAGCAAGTGCCGTTATCAAGCTTGACTTACCGGGATATGGTGCCGCCGCTTTTATTTCCTCATCAAGTCTCGCTCCGACGTCACTAGCACTGTGAGAGCCTTTGTCGACTGACGCACGGTCCGTGGTTAGGAGCTCAGGGTTCAGGCTTGGTCGCGTCTGGGTAGATGGCAAGACTGCATAGCATACAAGTATACCATATCAGTACTCATCAAAAGAAACAAACCCCTCCAGTTCAGTTCCGTACCACTTGCGATGTCATGATCGAGAGTTCCATCCTCGCTTAGATCTTCATCGTTGACTGCCGGGTCGTGCGGGGATACACCTTGAAATATGGTAGCATTTGTCCGGGTAGGCTGTGGCATGACCGGTTCAGTTGTATCCAATTCACCGGAAGGTTGCTTGTGATGATCTATACACGATATCAGACCAATACAGGCTGAGGTTCCGCATTATCTGGTATCATACACGAAGATAGCATCGTACCGTCCGAACGTGCTCCATCATGCTCCACATCAGTCCTCATCCGCGCGCTGCCGCTCGCTGGCGCCACCACCGTCTCTTGTCGCTCGATACGAAGCTTAGCTGCAGTAAAAACTCCGCGTTAGTATGCTTCCGGCGTTGCATCACCAATACAAAGCTTCCGATACTTGCCCAGGTCCATTTGGTCGAGATACTGCATGAGAGCCTCCTCGCCGACGAAGTAGTCCTGCCCGCAGACGCCCCCCATCTTCTTCTTGCCTGGCTTCAGGTACGTGTAGTCGTTTGAGAGCCCGCTGGGTTTGTTCGAAGACCAGCCGAGCTTGCGCAGCTCCCGCCATCGCGCTTGGAACGCCATTTGCGCTTGCCCGGCGATTCTGAAAATGAGGGAGAATAATGAGTGGCGGCTGACATTTGATGTGCAGAACACACCTTTGGACCGATTATAACAGGAATGTCTATGTCCGGCCAATGCGTTTATGTCCAACGGTGGGTTCACGATGGGAGGGGAAGGTTTCGCTACCTACCCCTTCTTGACTTGGAATTTGTATACTCCATTACAAACTTCCAGTGAAAAATCCTGAACGTGTACGGTCCACGCTAAGGTTTTTTGGTAACATGTACGGTCCAGGTGCTCGCGTTCAAGGGGTTAAATGGAAAGGTTTCTTCGCACTTTAAGCAGTATGCCAAAGAGGCGTATGATGATTCCCAACTTGTTTTTCCTGCTGGCAGCTGTGCACTTGGAGCTACCAAACGAACAAAATTCCAGTAAACTTTCTTGTGAACACGATGCATTTTAAACAAAACTAGCGCTGGAGGATCCTCCAAACAGGGTGATACATCGGGCTCCATATCACTAGGTCACAACTAGGCTTCAGGTCTGGTTTAATCGTAGTAGCAGCAATAACATGAAAGCTATTATATAAGGCTCGATAACCACTATAATCGTAACCCACGATGTAGCTAGCATGTCCTGCGCCTCAGTTTCTCCACCAACACCACAATGCGAGAATATGTAATCCACGATTACTGTTAACACCACCGAACAGCGCCTTCTTCTGGCAATGCCACATGTCTTTCTAATCTCCAACGCAGCAAAGCCCACACCGCTTGTAGTGATCTGGCTGCAATCCACTCGTCCAGCAGTGAGTTTAATCGGCGCAATTCAACGTCAATTCGCGGTTGCAGCCAGGGGGAAGAGGTGTACTGCACACCATTTTTATTTACGTCAAGAATACGTAACTTTACGTAAAAATAACCTGCTCTTTCTTTCTGAACGGGAACGTTACGTCCCCATCCCTACCCGGCCACGCTTGTCGAAATCCGACTCTCCCTTCGTCGTCCACAAAGAAAGGTATGAAAAATGACACGGTTTCTCCAATACAAGGTTTAAGTATATTCCTCACCATCAAACCTCTCTTCGATGAATGTCACGGAAGCAATTACGCTTGGCATTGAGGCATAGAGAGACGTCGCAGTACTCGCACATTACTGCTGACTGCGGAGCGTTGTCTGCAGATCCAGAGCCCCTCGCCTTACATCTACATAGGAAACATCTCGTGTGAACCTTGACTACAACTGGAAGGTGGGCGGCAGGAATAAATCGTGATGCTGGTAGGTCACCAGAGTATTTAGTGACGCGCGGTGTGACAGCACCCAAAGGTGCGTTGCTCACCCGCGCACGTTTGTTTCCTCGCTCATTGATGACAGAACCCATTAACAGATTCCATGCCAGCTGCATTCGGAACTCTGTGTGGCTCCACTTCGACTCGGGAAAAAGCGACTTGTAGATGAAGTACGTATTAACTACGGTAGTGTCTAGCAGCCAAAAAAACAATGGCATCCACGTTCGACACGAAATGAGCTGAACCCAATAGTAGGAACGATACTGGTCCGTCACGTCGACACCGTTCATGTTGTGGTTGTAGTTGTCGACAACTTTAGGAAACGATAGCACTCGTCGCGGATCGTTACCAAACACGCGACGAGCCGTTGCTGCGTTTGTTGATGTCTCGCGTGGCCGCCGTCGATTGCGTTCAATAAACCAATCATCTCCAATGTTTTATGAATAGTTGATAGCATTTGAACAGGTACATTATCCATCCAATACACCACCATTACTCCTTTACGACCTTTGCAATCAAAGTGTTCCAGGCATGCTTGACAGTCGCTTTTTGACCTCGAAACTTCATGTCGGCTGGATAATCAGCTGGGTTCGATCGCACCGTACCACATGCACCAATTCCAAGTGACGCGAGTTCCTTAGAAAGTGGTGTGGTGAGGTGCGGTCAACTTCCCAGCGTCCAGAATATACCTTGAGCCAAACTTGAATCAGCAAACCTTGAATCTAAGCTCAGAGGGGCTCAGAGTCTTAGAGCCTCAGCTGAATGACTTCAGCTGGGCTCGACGAAGACTCGGTCGACACCTCTGAACCCAAACTCTTGGCCATACGCGGCGTGTGCGCCCTCCCTTGCAATCCCCTTGACGGTTCTTGCTGGGTCTACGCTTTGGGCTCAGACGTCAGTGAACCACGTCCACTTATTCCTTGTCCAGTCGTCTTCAGATGCTCTCCAAACGAAGCCGGCTCCCCGCTTAACAGGCATTCGTCTGCACGTGGCTTGACCCAATCTGCCCCGGATTTTTTCAAATGTAGACACGACTCCACAATACACTCCACACAGGTTTGTCTGCTTCCTCCAAGACCGCAGACCCGGTCTTCCTTGCTTCTTCACTTCCCCGAGCGGCTCCAGCTCAGAGCTGCGTACACAGGTCTTCACCCCCCCCCCCCGACCTAGGGTGGCTCCGAGACTTGGCTCGGGTCGAGCCTGTCTTGATCCAGGGTTCTCGCCTCTGCGCCCTCGGACTTCCGCGCATCACGTCTTGACGTAGATGAAACAGTCGAGCTGAGAACCACTATCCCAGGCTCAACACCACACGAATTCCACCCAACAGCACTGAGAACCACTATCCCAGATGCTGCTCTGCCTAAACCTCAGAGTAGATCGCCTTCTACCCGAAAATATGAAATACACGTCGAGTGCAGTCGCCTAGTTCGACCTGTCGACGTATAATGAAATGAAATAGCCAAATAGGCACCCCCTCACACCGAGGTACACCCAAAAGGTCTATATGGGGCTTGAGTTTTGTTGGAGTCTCCTCAGACTCCGCAGCAACACACTTAACGCCTACGGCCTTCGGGGCAAATTCGATTCTGATTAATACTCAACACATGCAAACAAAGACCTATCAAGAAGGGGGGGCGCTCGGCTCCCTTCGGAGCGCACTCAAACAAGACAGAAAGATTATATGGCGAGCGGCCCGCAGTCTCTTTGGCGTGCGGCGCTTCAACGTTGTCGTATCTCGAAAACCAGCGGTGTACAGCGTCCCGCTTGGATCTGTGCTCAGTGATTGGCTGAGCCGCACTGAAGTCACGCATGATATCAGCAAACGCTTGATCACATTTCGGCAAACCCGTGGTCGCATGTCGGTAGACCCGTGATCATCCACCCTTCCATTCCTCTGATTGGCCGGAGGGTGCATGTCATAGAGATGCGACAGCGCGTCATATAGGTTCGGACGCACGTTGAACCTGATTTGGGGTCAGTAATCAGTTGATGACCGCCCCTTCGCAGCGACGGTTCCCAGCCCCCCCCCATCGCCCACAACACTCCTGAGTTTCTGAGCCCCCACCAAGTCACCAGCAGATATGTCTCCAAATGTCCAACGGCACCATGCTGAGTTTCCCTCGACTAAGCAGCACCCCTCTGAGCTTCAGCTGGACTCAGAGTGTTCTCCAATGTTGGACTACTTGGATAACAGCGGAGCTCACTGAGACTTCGGAGGCTCGGCGTCTTATTCCGCTGAGCTGTCAGTCGTGGTGGAGACGAGTCAGATAGTTTCAGGTTGTCACACAACTGACCGGTCACATTCCTGCCAATCAACATCCACTTGATGGGTGCGAGGGGATACGACAGCCGAGCGAAAGGCTTGCTGTCAACTCGACCGTCAATTCCAGCACGAAGCTCGCACCATTCAAAGCCGACCTCGGATATTTACCACTAAATCCACTGCGGCTAGCAGCAGAACAACTCGAACAAGTCCCAAAAAGTCGACGGGGAACAGAGTTCCGCGAACATCAAGCCGCAATACTTCTTCGATGTCGCGAAGCACTAGCACAAGCTCAAGAACGGCTGCGAGATATTTATGACCGGAATCGTGTGGAACGAGTCTTAAAATCAACCGTACTTCGTCACAGTGGAATGCTCGAAACACATTTGTCCATGTAGGCATTGAACTGCTTCATGTAATACGGTAACTGCTTGCACAAGTGCAGAACAATACACGACATAGCAGAGAGATTGGCCACCATGGGAACGGTTCGCGTGGGCTCTGTCCGTGAAGAGAATTGAAATGCATAGCAGTATCCTTTAGCACACAGAGAATAAATTTTGTAGCCCTCACCAATGGGTTTATTTTTCACTCGCACTGTATGAGCAGATCGCCCTGAAAATCGCCCCATCATCTCGTCCACACTTACGTTGCTATCAGGAACGTACTACGATTGAAACGCTTCGGCTAAATTTGACGTCAGAGGCTCTACTTTAGCGTACCAGCATGTTTGTTGACTGTCAGGATCAGGAACATGTAGCATTCGTAGAATCCGATAAAATCGGTTTCCCGACGTGTACACCGTAAATAGGTACGTGGGGTAGCGCGCATCTTGCTTCCAGCAAGCTTCAGGTCGCGCCACGCGAAACACTCCAATAAAATCACAATGTGAAGCTGTAGAGCAGGGTGCGCTCCTGCGCGCCCCTGTGGAAAGCTGAATAAGGAGTGCGCAGACGCACTCCGGCCGACTGGCGAGTGGCAGCCCTGCCTGTCTGCTCGACCGTTAAACTGGCAAATAAAGTAAATCCTTTCTAAAATGATGTGTATCAAGAACGAGGGGACATTCAGATCACAGCTGTGATCTGGATAGTCCAGGCAGAGAGCTCCCTGCCACCCAAGTGCAATGAGGAACGAGGGCAGAGAGGAGAGAGCCGCCGAGGACGCAGTCCGAGGCCGAGCTCACTTCTTCTTTTGCCTCAGACTGAGCACGTCTAGAGAATAGGCTTTAGAGAAAAGAGATGAGATTAAATACATTGTATTGAGACGCATATACTGTTCTTGCTATTCATTCTAACATTATAAGTAAGATTGAGTAAGCCAAGCCAAAACGTCACCGACAAGCTTGCCTTTCACGGCAAGAAGAGCCTGTTCGCGGGGTGGAAGGACAAGGTCAAGGCCCACCTGATTGCGAGGGGGATCCACTGGTGGCGACCGAGCTTCAAGCCGGTCGCAAGGAGCCCGTCGCTCGCTATGAGCATGCCCCTCTCAGGGAGATTTCTGTGCCAGTGCCGGGCGCGGATGCCAGCGATGATGAAAAGAGTGCGTTCGCCCTGCAGCAAGCGTTTGTGCGGCAGCAGGCGTCGTACATCAAAGACCTGCTTAACCTGACTCTTCCCGCGGGATTTGCGAATGAGCGGTTAATGCAGCGGCGGGTGCATGCGCGCTATTGAGCGGCGCTATGGACGCAACACCGCGTCGGGCGTGGTGGAATTGGTGCAGAGATTTGAGAAATTTGCCAACTCAGATTTCAAGAGCGTGACGCACCTTTTCCAGCAATTGAAGGCTGCTAGAGATCAGGCAAACCGGATCAGTTGCGAAGCATTGAAAATTGGCCTGATTTCGCAGCATTTGATGCTGATCTAGGTGCTGGCGGTTCTACCCGGGCATCTTTGGGGATCGACAATCGTGTTTACGCCCGAAGAGTTTACGGTCGACAAGGTTGAGACCAAGCTCTCGGCCATCTTTGGAGCCAAGAGCCGGGGTGAGATATCGGACCTGGCCAAGGGAGTCCGAGTGGCTCATGTTGACGCCGTGCCGGCAAAGCCAGGCATCACCGGCAAGCCGAGCGGCACCGCCAAGCTAAACGTCAGTGTACTGGGCAAAAGAAAGGCACCGCCCGTGCCTGAACAAGATTCACACTACAATTTTGGTGCAATGAGTTGCCACTACTTTGCAGGCATGCACAATAAAATGTACGGGATTGGCCCGCACTTAAAATTCCAGTGCCCCAAGCGTGCAAAAGACCATGCGCAGAAGGTTTACAGGCGCGACATCTGGTCCACGCCGAAGGGCATACCCAAGCAGCATTCGAGTGAGCCAACACCGAAGATGAAGGGTAAATGCAAGAGAAAAGCCAAGGCGGTCAGAAAAGAGATGCCCACTGAAGACTGCCGATGGAGTAGTTCGATGTTCCCGTGAACGCTGGGAGCGTAATCATGTCGCAGCCGCTCGGGCTCGAAGCAATCGCCGAACTGCCAGAGGGATCGAGAGCACGGCGATGATGCTGGAAGATACGGTAAGATCCTTGTACCCATTCCTTTTGAATCTTGATGATGCCCTAACGAGTGACTCTTGGGTACTTGACTCAGGATGTGGGTTCGGACTGACCAGCGACGCTTCAAAGCTCGTGGAGCATAGACCCGATAATGGATACATGTTTACATTTGCAGAAGGGTCTAAACACATGAATACACATGTTGGCACTGTGAAACTGTATTTGCATTCACCCAAGGGGATAAAACCATTTCTCTTTGAGAATATTGCATTAGTGCCACTTGCCAAATCAAATATTCTCAGTGAAATTTGGCTTAACCGCTTGAACGCGAAGGGTTTTCAGCGCACCCATCGGCCATGTAAACATGTATCATAGGGGGAAGGGATTGAATAGTGAAACTGAGGTGTTTTGATATCGTGTATGTTGGATAGCCGCGAGCTAAACATAGCCCTAATACACTGGCTTTGGTTAAACATGTATCTCCATGATATCGACTTGCCAAAGCGCATCGATAACATGTATATTGTATATCTGAATGCAAAACCAGTACGAGTGGGTGTTAGAAAAACCATCGATAAGGTTCAAGTCGTGCACAGAATCGTGCTGCTAGCGCCACATGCTGAAATTGGCGATGACGAAAACAGGGGTGTATATTGAAATCAAATGCAAAAGAAGGACGCAACATTTGCCTACTCAGCTGGCTCGGCCGTACGCGCATGCTTTCGGAGGCACTGCTCGTCTCGTTCCGTGTAGTCCTCGTCGAGCGTGTCTTCATCGCCCTCGACGTTCTCGCCTTCTGCTGTCTGTGCCGGCATTCGCGCCCTAATATTTCTCTTTTGCGCTCGCTTTGGCAACAAAGTTCCGTTTCGCCACGATTTGTGCCAAACTTCAAAGCAGGACATCAAGGTGCCATTGTGACGGTGCCGGACCTTGTCGCACAAAAACACCCTCCATGCCATTGGCTTCTTAGACGAGGTCGTCACGTGCGTTATCGGTACCTTTCAACAGCGAGCATACTTTACACGCGAAGATTGCGAACTTCTGCAGCAGGCCCCGAGTTGTAGTCAGTGAGCGCGCCCCTAGAATTAGGCATTTCCTGTATGCCACAGTAGACCTCAAATCTGTACATACATGTTTACAATAAAGGTAAAATGTATGGTACATGATAACACAACTTGGCGCCAAACACGAGTGCTACCTAGCACTCGTGTCTTACCGGATGCAATATGCCGTGGTCGAGCAACATAACATAAAAAGCTTGGTGCCCCACCGATGGGGTTTGTCTTTCATAAAGACACGCATGCGGTTGAAGCTCGATTGAGACGGTAACATGGCTTCGTCAAAAGCCATTGTGGGAGGAGGAATATAACCTCGCTGAAAACGCTCTGTCAACGCGTCTATCACTGGCCTTAGTTTCCACGCCCGGTCAAGTTTCACTCGCTCGCTCGCATTGCTACTGAAGTGTAGATTCCTTGATAGGTGCATGAACCTATCACGAACCATGAACTGCCCGAAACACCCTCGAGGGATAGCGCCTACGTCGGTGACTTTCCAGAAATTTTCAATCTTCTCTTTGTGTGGTGCAATAACTCGAGCAACTAATAATCCAACAAATACACACAATTCGCCGGCAGTGATGGCTTTAATTTTGCTCAGTTCTCCTCTAATCTGGTCCTGTGATTTTGGCTTGATCCGAGGCTTCTTTTTGGTACGTGCAAGCTGCTTGTTGTAGTGCTCTTCAACGCGCTCATCCATTTTCTCCAAGAAGTAGTCGTTACTGGCCGCAGCAATGTCCTCCCCGAGCGTAGGCTGAGCGAAAAAGAAGAAGGCGCGAGCGGGTGTAGAGGCAGCATTTAACGCAAGTGTAGTAGGTCCATAAGGACCTGTGTACAGCCCCGGATAGTCGTCTTGCATTGCAGTGGTAGGTCGTTGATCATACGGCTCCATATGGTAATGATAAGGCGTCTGTTTCACTAGCGGGTTCCAACCTGTCTTTGCCATTAGCTTCAGCAGATTCTTATCGACCTGGCCTGATGCTAACTGGGCGTGACCGCCTTCTAACGCCAGAAGTGAATAATCAAATAGAAGCTCTGGCTGTGGGGGGGCGTCATCTTCAAGTACCAAAAAAGCATCACGTCCATCATACACTTCGTCATTATCGCTATTTGTACCATCATCGTCCTCTCCATCTGAAACTAAAGTTGCAAATTTATCGCGGCTGGTACAAGTATCCACAATGTATGAGGTTACTACAGTATACAAAGTTGTAGTACATACAGGTTAGGTTCATCCATTTATCATGTGTATATAAGTTGGACAAACATGGATCTGCAATTGGCGAATCTTCCTTCATTTCTTCGATGTCCTGAGCCCGTGGTTGTTCTTCTCCAATAGCGGTACCAGATGCAGCAACATCACTAAAGGCGCAGTCCAAGTTCCGTCGTGTCTGAGGAGAAATGGCTACAAATAGACAGACATCGGACATCAGGTCAGTGTCATACGCAGAAATCAAACGTTATATGCCACCTTCATACCGCTTCTATCGCTGTCATTGTCCGAGCTTGAACAACTATCAATATACGATGTGTCATGCGGGGAAACGCCTTCGATGGCAGATGCCGGTGCATTTTTCCGGACGGGTGTTGCTAGTCTTTCAGTGGGTGCTAGCCATACATGATAGCATTCACATACACGTTAGAAAGGAGCCAAAACCTGTATGTACACCTTCAGTGATCCTACCATCATTTTGCGACGCTGCTACGGGTTCTGTCGCCTCGTCAGGTCGAGCGGCACTGCTCTTATCTTCGCCTTCTATTTGATGCGGCTTCGCTTGTACTATCGTGGTCCTGAGGCTGCGCGCTGGCTGGCTTTAGAGGGCTTGGTGACGGAGAGCCTACTTGCGTTATGGATGTGCGGTTGCGAGCCAGCTCCACTAATGCCAAACACACAATATCAGTCGAAAATCCCAACACATGATGCACGCGCTTCTTCTTACCGAGGTCCATGCGGTCCAGAAATTTCATTAGCTCCTCCTCTCCAATAAAGTAGTCTTGGCCCCGAACGCCACCCCGCTTCCTTTCCCGGGCATGATATACGTATAGTCATTTGATAGGCCGGATGGCTTGCTGGATTTCCAGCCAAGCTTCGTCAGCTCCCTCCATCGAGCCTGAAAGGCCATCTGCACTTGAGGCGGCGAATCTGCGAATGAGGAAGAATTGTGTGGTGAGAATTCGTCACTGCATTTTTTTATCGGAGATGTGCATGCACGAACCCACTACCTCTTCTATCTAATATTAACCGTTTATGCACAGCTGCACCATTTTTGCGAAACCGTCAAGTCTCTCTGCAGGGCAAGGGATATGTACCTACCCCTATTTTACTTGGTGTTTGTATACTTCATTACTAAACTTAAGATAAAATCCTTAACGTGTATGGTCCACGTTAAGGAATTTTTGGTAACGTGTATGGTCCATGCTCTAGCGTTCAAGGGGTTAAGAAAAGTGACTAGAGTCACAATCAGGAGACTTTAAATTTGTACTCTATGAGGGCAACCTGGCATTTGTGGCTAAAGCCGTGAATGGGGCGTACAATGTCCAGAATAAAACAATTAAAGAGGGACAAATACTTTGTAACCGGCCAAGGCACAGCCCTGTGTACCATCAAAGAACAATGGAGGTGAGAGGCTAGAGAAAACGTTGCAGGAGTGGCATGTCAAGCTTGGCCATCTCAATAAAGACACGGTTATTGGCATGCTTAGCAAACGATTAGTGACAGGGATGCCCACATTCCTAGCATCAGGACTTCGGAACGTTCCGTTCTTCTGTACAAAATGTGCAGAAATAAAAAACGGCGAATGTCCTACCGCAATAAAATGGGATCGAGAGATACACAGCCCATTAGCACGATCCACATGGATACGAATGGCCCCATGAAGACTGTGGGCGTCTATGGTAGCATTGGTACAATCAAATACTTTCTGAGCATCATTAATGACAACACGTCATGGCGCTGGATCTATGTCTTGCGCAACCAGCAAGAGGTCTACGAAAAGGTGGAAAGTCTGCTCCTACGCTTCGAGCGCGTAGGCAAGTTCACCATTAGACGGATTCGATCCGATGGTGGAACAAAGTTTGTACATACAGCGTTCAAAACGTTTTGCAAAAAGAAGGGAATTGCATTTCAAACCTCAAACGCATATAGCCCGGAAGAGAACGGAGCCGCTGAGCGGGACCATCAGAGCAAACTTGATAGAGTCAGATGTGCTCTTTAGGATGCTGATATGGCACACAGATGGTGGCCGGAGGCACTTATATACATGACGTACGTGCAGAATCGCACTCCTATGAGACGGTTAGGATACAAGACGCCCTATGAGATGGTGTACGGGAAACCACCCAATGTAAAAGAGCTACCTGTCTGGGAATCGGTGTGTTTTGCCCATGTACCAGCGGTATTGCGCACAGACAAGAAACCGTCCGCTCGAGCCGTAAAATGCCGTCTTCTCGGTATATCCGATGCGACAATAGGCTACCGCCTATGGGACATGTATAATAACAAGCACACTCTATCTCGAGATGTGCTGATCGATACGAACAGTGTAGCCACCATAGTCAAGCGGGCATTCGACCGCCATAATGTCGCTGACACAATTGAATCTGCTGCGCGAGAGTCACCCACAGCAGAAAGAGTGGAAGCAAACACACCAGCTACCGAGAGTACGGTAGCATGGGAGCTGAGGTACCTGCTCTCGAGACTACTGGAGCAGTGGGAGCTACATCAAAACGCCGATGTGGACCGATAGGGGCAGTACCCAACCGGGAGCCACAGTCATGTCGTGAGATAAAGAAGCCCAAACGTTACTCGGATTATCTGTGCTTCCAGGCTAAAATGGACGAAAGCATTGCCAAAGACATCCTAGAGAACGGAGTGCCGACACCACGGTCGCTCAAAGAGGCACTAATAGGCCCGCATAGAATGGAGTGGAAACAAACCCTTGAGCTCGAATATGACTCGTACCACTACCACCAGGTCGGAAGGCTTTGCCATGCCATTGGGTATTAGTGGTGAAGTATAACGCCGACGGTAGTGTCGAGAATTTCAAAGCACGCCTAGTGGCACAAGGGAACCCCCAAGAGTATGGTGTGGACTGTAACGAAGTGTACGCACCGGTGGCACGTTTCGAGTCACTACGGTTAGTGTTGGTCATTGGCACCATTTTGGATTGCTATATCCATCAAATGGATGTACACACTGCATTCCTCAATGGGACTATGGAGGGGGAACAAAAGATTTATATGCGGCAACCGCATGGATTCGTGAAGCGAGGCCACAAGAACCTGGTCTGTGAACTTCTCAAAAGTATGTATGGCCTAAAACAAGCCCCTAGGATCTGGTATAGAGTACTTCATACCTTTCTACTATCAATGGGTTTTACCCGCTGCCACAAAGAGTTTTGTATCTACGTGCAAAGTGTGGGAGTTGAATGGCTAAATGTAGTCGTCATGTTGATGACCTGACTACCATGTCGCGCAATATGAACCTCATTAACAGGCTGAAAGCCGAACTATCCAAACGGTTCAAGATGAAGGACCAAGGAGACATTCATTATATCCTCAAAATGGAGGTGCATCGCAATAGAGACCAGCGAGTGATGATGATCTCACAGCGCAAATACATTGCAGAGCTGATTACAAAGTACAAACTGGGTGAATCCGTCAGTAATGACACCGCAAGTGCCTGGCCTCGTACTCGAGCCCGAGACGGAACTAAGCGCAGAGCAAATTGCCGCACAGCCCGTTGACTACAGAGGTATTGTTGGATCGCTTCATTATTTGGTTCGTGGCACACGCCCGGATATCGCCAACGCGGTTAGAGAATTATGCAAATTTCTATCTTGCTACAACCGTACGCATTAGGATGCAGCTGGGTGAGTACTCAAATACTTGAAAGGAACGTCGACGTACGGTCTGTTTCTCAATGGAAAAACAAGAGACGTGACTTATGAAGTGTACACAGACGCGAGCTTCGCGTGCTACCAAAAGAACGTAAATCCGTAACGGGATATGTCATCCAAATGGCTGGGACCAGTATATCATGGTGTAGTAGCAAGCAAGGGAGCGTATCGCTCTCCACTGCTGAAGCTGAACTCATTGCACTAAGTGAGGGAGCCAAAGAGAGTGAGTGGCTGTGGTATCTACTAGGAGAAATGGGCTTTTCGAGATCGAAACCCGTGCAGGTATGGAGTGACAGTAACGCTCCCATTAGTATCGTAAAGAACCCTGGCAATTTCAAAGCGAACAAACACATCGACATCTGCTACTTATTCACATGGGACCTTGTTGAACTCGGTCGCTTAAAGGTAGCATACGGCTCCACAACAGAGATGGCCGCAGACATTCTCACAAAGGTTCTACCCACAAAACAATTGCTAAAGCTAAGAGAGAAGCTAGGGGTACGTGATCTAGAATTGTCCCCAGTACTTAGTGGGAGGGTAGGGCAGGGTGCGCTCCTGCGCGCCCCTGCGGAAAGCTGAATAAGGAGTGCGCAGACGCACTCCGGCCGACTGGCGAGTGGCAGCCCTGCCTGTCTGCACGACCGTTAAACTGGCAAATAAAGTAAATCCTTTCTAAAATGATGTGTATCAAGAACGAAGGGACATTCAGATCACAGCTGTGATCTGGATAGTCCAGGCAGAGAGCTCCCTGCCACCCAAGTGCAATGAGGAACGAGGGCAGAGAGGAGAGAGCCGCCGAGGACGCAGTCCGAGGCCAAGCTCACTTCTTCTTTTGCCTCAGACTGAGCACGTCTAGAGAATAGGCTTTAGAGAAAAGAGATGAGATTAAATACATTGTATTGAGACGCATATACTGTTCTTGCTATTCGTTCTAACAAAAGCCAAATATTAAGTTTCGACATAGTCAATACATTCCATTCACTCTCCGCACCCTCCTTTATTTTAACGTACTTGTTCGTGTTCATCACAAGCTTTTGATGTCATGCCAACTACACAACATTCCAAATACATCAACAAGAGTCATTGAAATAAGTTGTAACAACCGGGGGACATTATGGGGTCCTTCATGGGGTTGGTGGAGATGGCAAAGCGGCCGGAAAGAACGGGTCTGTCGCCCAGCGTCGCGCTGTCGCCGCGTCAGTTGCCCTATTCAGCATACTGACAAAGCTAATAGAGTCGGTCGTCATCGTTTGACCTTGTATCTCGGCAACCGAAAGTCCAAATGACACACGGCTTGGACCATCGGAAAGCCACTCATTTGCAGAGCGCGTGGCCGCGATTTGGGCGCAGCCAAACAAGCGATAGAGAGCAAATGTGCAGATGTGTTATATTCAACTCGCCGAACGACGAAGGGATAGAGTGTTTTTGCTTCACAAACGTGTGGGCGTTATAGCAACCACAACTTGTATCACGACAACCTACCGACCAATGTTTGGATAAGCGCTTAGCGATTATGACTTGTACGTTACATCCTTGCCTGTGTACACTGTACTTTAATTTCACGAAGCACACGAGCCGGTCATCATGCGAAGAAGACACCGTGCTTGCCGCAACGCAGCTTGGCTTCATCCGCGCCGATGATATAGTTGCGTTTATCGCAGCATCTGCCGTGCCGCGCCCAGTACTTTCACTTAAGGGAAGCTTCAATTTAACGCTTTCAGCGATGGGACTGCCGCTTTAACTTCCGCTTCTGGAAGGCCGACGTGATTCGACTTTACATGGCACTACATCTGCATGACGTCCACAAACCGCCAAATCGTGTTCAAGTGGGTAGCGTGGAGAGCCTTTGCATTATGCTTTTCCAACTCGCGTACCCAGGGCGGTCCGGCGACCTTGCCGTTCTCTTTGGCGGGTCACCTACCGCTCTATGTTTTATATTGTCTCGCTCATTGTGCTCCTCGTCAATACCACTGGCGGCGGCGCTCTTGACCATCTTGGTTTTGAAGTCGGAGATCAGAAGCGTACAGTGCTCACGACAGCGGCTCGCGTCTACGTCTCGCTCCAGTGTAGCTGCTACTTTCGCCCTTGCTGCTGTTTTGGTGCCGTGGTCCGCTTGAAATGGGTTGGAGGCCAAGATCTCATGTAGTAGGGCCTCATCGTCGCAGTCTTTAAAACGCACCTGCATTTTTCGCTTCTAGGGTGGGCGAGGGGGCTCCATCTTAGCTTGGCTGGGCTGGTTGGCTAGTGCGTCCATGGTAAAGGTGGGTTATACGTGTTCGGTTGCTGAGCGTTATTTATATACGCTAGTACACGACGTGGCGTATAGCGATAACCACGTGCGACCAACTCAGGACGAACGTCTGAGGCTCGTCTTTGTCTTCGCACGGGGAAAGCCAGGCCGCCTCACGTTTGCTTGTCGTTTGCTAAACCACTCTTATAGTGGACTTACTTAGCTCACTACTTTAGCTTTCACGTGTGCGCGACGTGTAGGAGGAAGTAGGTGTAGTTAATTTAGATTAAGTATACTTAGCTCTGTAAGTATAGTTAAATCTAAATAAAGACTATTAATAACCTTTTTGGTAGAAAATGAGAACTGAATTGAATGTTAACTTTGGTCTTGGCTTCTAAAACTGATATCTATAAAGAGAGGATCTGCCAACGAGTGGTTGGCAGAATCTCTATCCTAATGCATGTTCCTTATTGGCAGATATCTATTGCTTTCTGCCAATAGTATTGCTTCCTACTATGAATGGTGGTCACACTGCAATGTGGCCCACCCGAATGTATCCATTAGTGCATGTTGCACTAATGTGGAGGTTGACCGAATGTGTAGCCCCGCTACAGCCCCCCCCCGTTAGGACTTGATGTGCCGGTCTCGGCACCTCAATCCCAAGACTTATTCGGAAGGAACACTCGTGCTCATTCGGAAGGAGCACGCCAACGACGCAGGCCGCCGGAACGCCTGCTGCATCTGCAGCAGCGGATACTGTCGTTGCCTCCTCAGTGACGACTGGAAACTCTCCAGCTTCGACATTCGTCGTCACTTCAACGGTGACGACGCCAAGCTCTCCCAAGCGAACGATGTCGCTTGGGGACTACAAGAAGGCGCTTGGCAACACGTTGTTTGCCCGCGATGAGCTTGAAGCTCTATTCGATGTCGGCACCGATGCCGACATGGTGGGTGGCGAGCGACAGGGTTGGCGTTGGGAAGAGAAGGGCTTAGTGGCTCACTGCAGCTTTCCAGGATAGATACATAACCACCAGCATTGGCAGTGGCTCTAATCTGTGGTGCCACCGTATCAACTTCAGCTGAGCCGATGAGGCCTGTATTTGGGTAGTAACAGTAGCGCGGTGCGAGTCCTCTCACGAGGCCTGTTCGCGCGTGAGGTCATTCAGCCTCCAGCAGTCGGCATCAAAATTAGTAGACTGAAGTTGACCAAGAGGAAACGCGACTCGATTTCGGCTAGACTCAACTTTAGTTCGACCGCCTACTTGCTTCCCTTCAGATGTTCGGTAGCGAGAACAACACCCAGAACCCAAGGCGCTAAGACATGCGCGATACGGGGCTTCTGTTGCATACATAAAGTAGTTGTCGTTCGCTTTGAGCCCCATCTGAAAATGTCCAACTATCTGACAGTTCCCAAATCATAACACATACTATTTATTAATAAAATCGGTTATGTGATGCTGCAAAATCAGGAATGGCGTTACCGCAACCATAAAATCAGGGTTTTCGATCTTACGACGGGATTTATCGTGACCTTAGCGCTAAAAGCAAACGGAAATTTAAATAGGTTACGAAGTCAATGGGCAGCCAGCCTGAGGTGAATTTTACATTTAGAGAGTAAGTGTGAACCACATCATAGGATGTTTGCCGCACACCACTGTGGGCCCCACACACGCTTGGGACTTTGCGAGTTTTGCTCAGATCCTGCGCGTCGGCTGACGAATGAACGAGAAGGCGCTGCCCCAAGCGCTGGTGCGCGCGAGGCTTACTGAAACTGAGGTCCATAAAAAAAGCGATCGAGCAGATGAATACAACCCTGCAGAAGATGTTGCGTGCGCAGATGAAGCTGCATGGACTCATTGAAGAGCGTGAAGAGCTCAACTACCAGCTAAATGTGGTGCCGGGTTTCCCATCTGGGGTTATAGAGACATAGGCACAATTTGACAAAATCTTCTGGCTTGTGTCGTTTGCAATATATTGGGAGCCTTGTTGTCACCACGGCATCAGGGAGAGGATTTCCTGTGCTAGAGTTTATTTGCTTGAATGAGCAGGCGGCAACAATCTCAACAGTGTTGGGGTATTTTGAGGAGAAGAACTCCGGCTGGGCAAACATTTCTACTTTCGTAATTGACAAGGACTTCGTCGAATGGCGTGTGTTGGAGGAGTTATTTCCAGATTCAAAAGTACTTATGTGTCAATTTCACGCAATCTCGTATTGGAAGAAGGTGTTACAGCGGTCGGCATACCGTTTAGTGATGATGCAACGTGAAGACCTACTCAACCTCATGGTCAAATTAGTTTACCAAAGCAAGCCCACAGGGGAAAACGCGCTGGGTGGCTGTCGTGGAAGCAGCGAGTTATGAACTCGGTCTTCACCTTCATGTTGAAGTTAATGTACTGAGAAATGTAGCGGGTGGGCGTAAACTTTTTCTACCCGCTGTAGTACAGTGCTGCTATTAACTATAGGCGCACTCAATATTTTTAGCTGCTGTTCGACTAAAGGCTTTTTGAAAACTCCCGCGCCCATGATAACACGCCCGAGTGATGCAAACGACGCATCTGTGGTATAGTTTTGGAAAGGGCAACCAATGCAGAAAAAAATGGAGATTTATTAAGTGTTCTAAACTTTAGGCGCACATACTAATCTCCAACCTATTTGTCTATCGGACCGCCATTTTTGAGAACAACGTGAGCCATTCGGGTCGGCATACCCTCCACGAGATGCCGTAAGTAGTTTTGCTTGATGTTGTTCCAGCTACGAGTGATCTGAGCCTTTAATTCCTCTTTAGAATCGAACTGCCGCCCTCCTCCATATACAGACCACGCCAACTGCCCCCAAACGTTTTCTATCGGATTCAAATCTGGACTTTTAGC
>BSXT01000291.1:0-60663 GCA_030267785.1 Phytophthora fragariaefolia
CCAGCAGGCGCAGTGCTGTGTGCTTGCCCTGGGTTATTGTGTTCGCTCCCTACCCATGGGTCTCAGGATTGCCTCCAGCTAAATGTGAGTCTGCGCAGTGCTTTTTCGGCCGCTAAAACGCCCCGTTCCTGACTCTAATCCTTTAGTGGAGGGATAGTGGTAGTTAGATACCACTGGTCCTAACAGACAATATATTGCATGTAAGCGAAAGGGCTCCTTGTAATAGGGTTAGGGAAGGGCTTTTGACCAATCAAAGCATTGGATTCTCACTGGTAGAGACAACATATTGCACATAAGCCTAGTTTTTTTTAGCGGTAGTGAAAGGGTTAAGTTCTAGCTCATATTTTTTTTAATTTACCGCTTGTGAGATATGTACCAGTATATCCCTGTAGGATACTTGGTGCATCAGATGCACTGCATCGACATGTATTACTGAAGTAAGTCGTTTTTATTTTCTTGGAGACGTCGTCAAAGACACGACCTAACATGCGTTGGGGGTCGTACCATCAAGCAATTCGCCCTGGAGCAGCTCCGCTAGTTAAAATGTACATGTATTAAAATACAAGGAGAAACATAGTATCATCGATTCAAGACTGCGCTGCACCCGACCGATCCTCGGGATCGTCCAACTTGGCACCATCTAACGTGAATCCTCTTTTCTCGGACTCCCACTCAGCAGAGGCGTCGCCCTCCACAAAGAGCCCACAAAGGCTCAGACGTCGACGCTGCAGAAGTTTTCCTCCGTGTCAAATCGCCAGCTGGTTCCCAGTGTCCTGGTGTGCGCCACATACCGCCCGTTTGACGTGGAAGCCAGTACCTGCTTTCCTCTATTTAACACCTTTATCCGGTAATTATCCGGCGCCACGTCACACGTTCCGTATCATTGGGAACCTGCGCCCCATCTGGTCGGAGCTGCTCAGGCGCAGCGCCCACGGCCTCACTCTCCCATCGGGCGGCTCCAGGTCAAGACATGCGACTGCTGTGGGCGCTGGCGGCGCTGCTGGCGTCGGCCTCGGGCGCGGCCATCGACCCCAAGGACAAGGGCGAGCCGCTCTTCCCGGACGGCCACCCGAACATCACGTACCTGACGGACAAGAACTGGGACGAGCACATGGCCAAGACGGACAAGCCGTGGATCGTCGACTTCTACCACCCCTTGTACGTACCTGTAGCCAGCAAGAGCACGCTGCGGGCTCGCTGCGGGTGCAAGTTGCACCGAATTGCACGCAGAATTGACCGAGTTCTGCCATTTGTCGTGCCCCCCCCCCCCCCCGGTGGAATGATGACACAGCTGCCCACACTGCAAGGCCTTCGCCCCCGCGTACTTCGAGCTGGCGGCCTACTACAAGGCGCAGGGCAACATCTACGTGGGCGCGCTGAGCTGCATGGACCACGTCAAGTGCCGCCGCGTGGGCATCACGGGCTTCCCCACGCTCATGACGCTCAACTTCGACAAGAAGCACCCGAAGGAGGAGAACAAGCGCATCATCGGCACCCACACGGTGCAGGAGGTCAAGGACTACGTCAACAGCGTCTTCGCCGAGGTCGCGTTCAATGAGACGGGCACCTGGCCGCCGGGGTACACGCCGCCGGCCAAGGAGGACGAGAAGAAGCCCGACGAGAAGAACGAACCCAAGAAGGAGCCGGCCAAGAAGGACACGCCCAAGCCCACCGAGACGCTCAAGCCCATCTGGGAAGAAACCACGCTGCCGATGAACAAGACCACGCGCATCCAGGATGCTGCCTCGGCATTTGTGTTCGGACTCAAGCAGGGCGCGTTCATGGCCAGCGACGTCATGGACGACGAGGAGTTCGATGCGCTCAAGGGCTGGTTGAAGATGGTCTCCGAGACCTTCCCTGGCGCCATTAACCGCAAGGTGATCAGGCCGTTGTATGAGAAGGTGAAGGAGAAGGAGCTGCTGGACTTTGACACCTGGGATGCCATTGTCAAGGAATGGCAAGAGACCTCCGTCGCTGCCTTCGATGCGGAGGAAGCTCGCTACGACTTTACGGGCGTCACGGTTCCTGAGTGGCAACGGATTAACAACTTGTTTACCGGCCAAGGTGCTACCTACCGCGCGTGCGCCCTGTACACGTGCGGTCAATGGAACATGTTCCACATGCTGACGTTGAACCCACCCGAGATGGGGGCTCGCAGCAGCGAACTCATGGTTTCTGTGGTGGCGTCAATCCGTCGCTTCATGAAGCATTTCTTTGGTTGTGTCAACTGCCGTGACCACTTCTTGGCAGAGAACACGGTTGAGGCCGTGAAAAAGATCAAGGCTGCCGAAGACAAGCCACTTGCTCTGCGTCGCTGGCTGTGGGAGCAACACAACTCGGTCAACAAGCGCCTGCGACACCCTATCTGGCCGAAGCCCGAGGCCTGTCCGACGTGTGGCAATGAAGGTTCCTGGGAAATGGTGGAAGTGGACAAGTGGCTGAGCAACACTTACGGCTACCGCGATGTTGTTGTTCCTCTCGCGAAGCCCGCGGTGACTGCCCCGTTGAATCCTCCTGCTGCTCTGCGTCGTGATAAAATGAAGGAGACTAAGACCCCTACCACGGAGAAAGAACAGACTCAAGCTGAACCAACTAAGGAAGCTAAGAAAGCCGAGGAGAGCGCTACCGCGGAAACATCTGAGCCGAAGGCAACCGGTCCGGTCGCACTGGAGCCCAAGGGTGGTGATGAGTACCGTCCGAAGGACGCCGAGCTTGGCATCAAGAACGCAGCAAACACTATGGAGCTTGTGGCCGACGCCAAGGTTGACACCAAGGATGGTCTCCAGGGTGTCACGGCGCCCCCTGTGACCCTGTTTGCTTGGTACATCCTTCCTGTGGCTGCCGTGGGTGGCTATCTGCTTTTCGTGCGCTCTCGGCGTACCAAGCAGAAGGCGTACCGCCAGGTTCCGCGCAAATGAGTGTTGGACGGAGGAAGTTTGATTAGCGGATTCGAATGCATGAGATTTAGAGGCTCGTTGAAGCTAGTAGTGCATGTGTACTTCCAGCACCGCTAAAATGCGCAGCTACGACGCGCTTTGTACAGTTGTTGTGAGGAATGCCTTTATTTTGCGGTGCCTACAACATGAGGCACATCAACTTTTTGTTCTAACAAGTTTCCTATGCATCTCTACCTAAGCCTTACGCAGACGTTGCGAGGCGCTCGGTTCCTGCGATCTCAATCCCGAATCCGTCCGGGTTGAAGCTCAGCTCCGTGGCTGAGAGCAACCGCACCGATGCAACCTCGAGATCGCGCGTGACCTGCATGGCCATGCCGAAGATGCTCTGGCGTGCCATCAGCTCTCCACTGATCTGCAGAAGCTGCTCCGAGCCGTGCACGTAGATCAGCACGCCGTGGCCGTGACGCGAGATGTGGTGCTGCGCCCACTGGGCCTGCAGACTGGCCTCGAACCCGTCCTCCACGAGGAAGACGGGCACGTCTGTCTTGCCCCGGACGTCGCCGAGCACGAGCGCGTGGTACGCCTGGTCCTCCTGCACGAGGGACGCGTACTCGATGGACGAGAAGAGGCCGAAGGGGGTGGGCACCTTGGCCTCCTTGCCCTGCGCGCGCTGCACGAGCGTTTCGGTCCTGGCGCGGTAGCGGATCAAGTCGGAGATGGTGATGAGCGGCACGTCGTGCTCGCGCGCGAAGTCCTGCAGCTGCGGGCGGCGCATCATCCTGCCGTCGTGGTCGTTCATCTCGCAGATGTAGCCCACGGGGCGCACGCCCGCCAACCTGGCGAGGTCCGTGGCCGCCTCCGTGTGGCCCGCGCGCACCATGACGCCGCCGTGCTGCGCCAGCAGCGGGAAGATGTGGCCCGGCCGGTTGAAGGCCGCGGCGCCCACGCCGGGGTCGGCCAGCGCGCGGATCGTGCGCGCGCGGCCCGCGGCCGAGACGCCCGTCGAGTTGCCAGCCTGCAGGTCCACCGTGACCGTGAACTTGCACTTGTGCACCTCCGTGTTGTCCTGCACCATGAGCGGCAGCTGCAGCTCCTGCAGGCGCGGGGCCAGCGCCGGCACGCACACGATGCCCGTGGAGTGGCGCAGCATGAAGGCCACGCGCTGCTCCGTGGCGAACTCGGCGGCGGCGATCAGGTCGCCCTCGTTCTCGCGGTCCTCGTTGTCCATGACGACCACGAAGCCGCCGCGGCGCACGGCCTCGAGCGCGGCCTCGATGCTGGAGGTGCCGGCGTTGCTCGGCGCGGCGCTGGACGTGGAGCCGGAGGCCATTGCGCGGGGGCGGGCGGGGGGGACTTGTGCTGGACGACGCCGAAGCGGATATGACACTGACGTTGCACTGGGGACACGGAAGAGATTGCGGCGACACGCAGAGAGATGTGATCTGGGAGGGAGGTGGGGACCGCGAGGGAAGCGGATGGAGCGGGCACGGGAGGATGTGAGATGACAGGGGACTGGATTAGAGAGGGACGGGGAGACCGCGAAGTGGCGGAAATTAATCTGGAGAGAACCAATGGGATGGCTGGCGCCGAGTTGACGCAAACAGCGACGTGGAGGGCAGCGCATCGCGTTCAGGTGATGCAAAGTCTCCTTGCAACGGCGGACATTGAGACTGGGAGTCATCTGGCTGTGATTACTAGTACTACATAGCTGCAGTGAAGCTTAAGAAAGTGTGCGCAAATACATGTATGTAGTGTGGGTTATCTTTCTATCAGGAGCCTAGCCAAGCCTGAAGACTTACATATCGATGCATCTACCTATTACCCTTACGCCGACATCGACAGACGCTCGCTCCCGACGATCTCAACGCCGAACCCGTTCGGTTCGAGAATTGACTCCTCCGTCGTCAGCAGACGCACCGATGCGACCTCCAGGTCGCGCACGATTTGCATCGCCATACCGAAGATACTCTGGCGCGCCATCAACTCACCGCTGACCTGGAGGAGTTGGGACGCACCGTGGATATAGATCAATACACCGCTACCGTGGCGGGACATAGTCTTTTGGGCCCACTTCACCTGCAGACCCGCGTTGAAGCCGTCCTCAACGAGGAACACGGGAACATTCTTCTGGCTGTGGACGTCGCCGTACACGAGCGCGTGATATGTCTGGTCCTTCTGGACAAGCGATTGGTACTCTTCCGACGAGAACTCGCCAAAAGGAGTGGACACCTTCGTCGACTTGGCTTCTATTCGCTGCACAAGCGTCTCCATCCGTGAGCGATAGCGAATCAGGTCCGAGATGGTAACCAGCGGGAGGTCATGCTTCTGGGAGAACTCCTGCAGCTGCGGACGACGCAGCATACGGCCGTCGTCCCCCATCATCTCGCATAGGTAGCCGACGGGTTTGACTCCTGCCAGTCTTGCCAGATCAATTGCCGCTTCTGTATGTCCTGCGCGCACCATCACGCCGCCCTCCTGTGCTAGTAGCGGGAAAATATGACCAGGGCGGTTGAAAGCCGCAGGTCCTACCTTCCGGTCAGCCAATGCTCGGATCGTTCGAGCGCGATCAGCAGCCGAGACGCCTGTCGAGTTGCCTTCCTTGAGATCTACTGTGATGGCGAACTTGCACTTGTGGGCTTCCGTGTTGTCCTGCACCATCAAGGGCAGCTGCAGCTCCTCCAGACGAGGAGGTAGCGCCGGCACGCACACGATTCCCGTGGAGTGGCGCAGCATAAACGCCAGCCGCTCCTCCGTGGCAAACTCGGCGGCGGCGATCAGATCTCCCTCGTTCTCTCGGTCTTCATTGTCCATGACGACCACGAAGCCTCCCTGACGCATCGTCTCGAGCGCGTCTTCAATGGGCGTGGTGCCGGCATTGTTCGCGACTGCGTTCGCTGTGGTGCCCGTCGCCATATCGAAAGTCGGTCTGTATGCCCCCGAAGCTTACGCGATGTGAGGGTCGCCAATGAAGTTGGATAATGAGCAGACTCGCGGGTCTGTGGCGCTCGCTGCAACGCCGTGCTGAGGTGGCCGGGAGCTCTTCGACTGACGTTGCATACCGTGGCACATGTTTCCGTAATCGAGTCTCCGTGTCACAAAGAGGTGCTGATCCTCTCATCCATTGGCTGAAATTCTCATCCAATCACCTTTTCACAGTGTAAACCACACCATGTTACGTACGCTTTGTGTACCATGCGCATCAACCAGAGCCAAACACCGGAGGACACCATGGCGAGGGGGCTGCGCATCGGCTCCAAGGCGGACGTGCTCAAGACCCTGCGCTCGCTGCTGCGCGTGGCGCGCGCGCGCGGCTCGCAGGAATCGACGCGCGACTGCAAGTTCTCGCAGCAGATCCTGGCGCAGGTGCGTCTTCATCCGTCAAAGCGTGGGCTGCGCGTCACCACTAACGTCCTCGCTGCGTGCAGTACCGGGCGCGCCAGCACGAGAACGACCGCGTCAAGATGCGCGCGTACCGCGCGGAGGCCAGCGACTACCTGATGCTGCTGCAGGGCATCGAGGAGCAGCGCGTACGTGGCCACTCGGGGGACGTGTCAATGCTGGTCTGGAGCCGCGGAACTGACGCGCGGGTGTCTCTGTGCAGCACCTCTGGGCGCTGGACGCCGGACTGGAGCAGAAGCTCACGGGCCAGGAGATCGTCAACCGCTCGGCGCGCCGTGTGGGGCTCGAGGTGCCCGAGATGTACGCCGAGAAGCAGGCCGAGGAGGAGCGCAAGAAGGCGGCGGCGGCCAAGTACCTGGCCGACAAGCGGGCAAAGGAGGCGGCGCGCCAGTGAAACGCTCTTCGCTTGCTCTGACATGCTGGAAGCTCGCTGTTCGTATAGAAAGGAAGGGGCGTCATAGCTGCTGCCGACAGGCTTAACTGCGGATCGGAGCCCGTCCAGGCGACTTCAATGGCATCGCAATGTGATTTTTTTTTCAAGCAATTGTTGATCAGATAAGCAAAATTAAGACACAAGGCGGCAGGCCAAGGACAAGCACAAGCGTAGCAATTGACACCGGCAAGTGTGGCGGCGCGTCTATGGACTCGCATCACCGAGATCGTCTCGGGATGCGGCCTGCTCTGATGACAGCGTGGTGAGCACGACACGACCCTGTCGGATGTCCATGATGACCAAGCGGTAGTACTTGCCCTTCTCGGAAAGAACGAGGAGCTCTGTGGGCGTGATGCCGCAGATGACTGCTGCATACTCGCTCGATGCCGGGTAGTTGAGCACATATACCTCGTCACCCTCCTGGAAGATCCAGTCACGGTACAGAAACTTATTCCGGTAGTACTTGGCCACAGAAGGGATCTCACCATCTGCGGAAGTCGCAAAACGTTATCAGTGTCGGCATCGACAGCTTTGCTACACGTGATTCGTGGCGTACCGGTGTCCAAGTCCATCCGCCGCTTCTTGGTGGCCTCGTAGATGTTTGTAAGCTCGCGCACATCATGGTCGATTTCAGATTGGCCCAACTTGTTCTCCAGCGGCTGAAACACATAGCCAGCACGCTTCTTGATTTTCTGTGCAGTATCTAGAGCAAAGTTCGAGTCCGTGCCGTTTTTATTGCGGGTACTGCGCGTTTTCCGAGTCGTAGTCCGAGCTGTAAAATTTACATGCGCGGCAACAGTCAGAAATCAAAAGCAAAACCTCAGAGCGCACAACTTCAAAAACCCACAACTTCTTACCGAAAGTGTGGCCTCCCTTGCGCTGGTCGTTGAGGATCTCCATCTCATGGTGGATCTCCTCCAGCATATCCTGGCGCAGTTTCTCGCAATGCAACTCATATTCCGAGTTGGCCTCGTCACATTCGTAGTCGAAGATTACATTCGTACCGCGCTGGAAGTACTCGCTGCGCTGTTGCGCCACCCGCAGGCGGCGGTCGCGCTCTTCTGCGAACACTTGCAGCCTCTCTGCCATATCCGGATGTGTCTCATCCAGGATTTTGCGTCTCGCGTTCTCCACATACTGCATCTGGATCTGCAGTCGGCGTCTGGTCCTCTCCACGAGTTTCCTGGACGTCTCGGCCGCGCTTTCGGCGTTGCGTGTGACGGCGACCTCAACTGCAGCAGCAGCTGGAGTGGACGCGTCCTTCGCCTTGCCATTGGCGACCACTTCGGTCTTCTGCATCGGCGCCTTGTCCTGGGCCTCATCCACGTCCATAGGCTCTGGCGCAGCCTCAGACGCCGGCTGCTTGGTGCCGTTCGCTGCCGGAGCCTGTGACTTCACTGCAGTACTGGGTGTAGCCATCCCTGCTTCACGGGGCGGCTCCGCCACGATGGTCGACATCATGAGCGGGCTGCGCAACGTCGCGAACAAGCTCTGGGCCACGGTGGATTGCAGTGGACTGCGCGCTGGCGCGTGGTAGCGACGGCGGACGACTGGGATTGCGCTCAAGCTCTCAAGCTCAAGAAACGCTGCAGCAGGACGGCGCTGGGCAACTGGGCAATGGCTGCAGAGCTGCAATTGGCGCTCGGGATGGTCGTGACACTTGCGCGGAGCTGCGGACGATTGCGGGGGAGCAGCGGACGGCGGGGGCGCTCCGGGGGGCTCCGACTCGGTCCTTGCGCTCGGTGTCTGCTTTTCGACTGGGAGTCTCGACTCGACTGTTTCACGGGCGTGGAGCTTCACTTGCATTCAGTAAGTGGACGGGGGCGGACGATCGGGCGGACGAATGTCGTGTACACGACACTATTTCCGTGTTGCGCACATAAGCAGATGGAGCCCGTGAGCAGGGTTCGATAGTAATCTACTCGTTATTAGCATTAGTACTAATAGTAGTCATAAACTATTAGTACTAAAACTATTATGCGAAAGGGCTGGCATTAGTTCAACTAATCAATTTAGTCGTGAAGTTTTGAGAACAGTTAGTACTAACGTACTACTTGTTTCCAGGACGATCTTGGATCTTCGAAGGACGGCTCAATGGTTGGTTGTCCTGTTGCCACCAGCATTCGGTTAGCTGACATAGCCCCCTTTGACACATTTTTCGATTTTAACAACACCGATCACTTTAATGAAGTGCACTAAAGTCGATTGCTGTACGAAGATTCGGAAGCAACAGGGTCTTGTTGAATTTGGAGCCAACACGATCGTCATCACTGTAGCTACTAGCTACACAATGGGGCCAATTTGTCTAAACGGCACAATAGACGTAATCGTCATGCACACTAACTACATCCGTTAGATTTGTAGCAGTGCTTGCTTGTGTCAAAAAAGCATTTCCCAGGTACCGAAAAGTCCTAGGAGCTGATCCAAATATCTGACGCACAGTGATCAGCCTAGCTCAACCCGACGTGGACAAAACCACGACGCAATCGCTCACTACCCCGGCCATGGCTGCGCATCAGCCCCATGAATGTTGCAACTTATAGAGTGCAGGGTTTTCCATCAGTTGAAAAAAGTATGGTTCGGTTGAAGTTGCTCTACAATATTGAACGTGTTTTCTCAATAGGATTTTCAAAGTGAGTTCGCTGCATACGCGTACAAATAACAAGCGTGCACACCATGAGTTCGTACAGCGTCACAATCGAGCTGAAATTGATCGCATAGAGGCGAGTAAACGAGAGATGTGGTAGGTTTATTTTAGTACTAATAGTAGCGATAGTTAGTCTTAGTACTAAGCATGCACAGGTGAATTAGTAGAGATATACTAAATTTCAAAACGTGAGGTGGCCGTAGTCAGTCTTAGTACTAAAGGTGCGAAACCATCACTACTATCGAACCCTGCCCGTGAGCTTCAACACGGCAAGCAGGTGCAGTGAACACTCTGGAAGTGCCGCAATGACGCTCGGATGGCTGATGTTAAACATTTTTTTCTGACTAAAACCTGATTCACATTAACTATTCATGCATGCGCAGTCGACCGATCACTATCGTGCCTGTTGAGGCGGGCCGTTGACATTCCTGCAACGAACGACATGGCGATTGCTTCAGGATCTGCATGCAAGACCGAAATACACTCGCGTCAGAGAGAGCGAACGAAGATTGAAGATACTTTGCAAAGATAAGTTGTGATGTATTGAGCCGACGTAGCGGATGGCCCATCGATTGTGACGAGAGGCTTCCTCTGGAGTACCACACATTTTGGTGGCGACGGCACTGATGGGCCGGGCATGTCACCGAGACCTTTCATGAGTGCCCCAAATCCCACGCGACATGGCTGCACTGACTCGATGGTCAGAGGAGCTCAGTTATGACATGGACTTGCGCGGCAGAGCTCTCGAGCAGTCAACAAACAGTTCGTCGAAACAACTACAACCAACACCAGCGTTACCCTCATAAATAAAGCAAAGCTACTTCCTAAATGTCGCTACGTGAACGCGCGAGTCGTTCTCAGTTGCTTTGCTTGATGGTGCTTTCCGTGGAGTGCCAATCCGTCGCTAGCATTTTTCACAATCATAGGCACCGGCGAGTCTTCTCAAGTTATTCCATTTTGCAAGGAGCACTGCCGACCGAAGCACCATTTTCTAAGAAGTCACGTACGACGTGTTGAGCTTGGCACCGATTGTGACGGCGATGCGCGAGAACCGTGACGCGCCACGCTTTAGAACTTCTGGTTTGTGCTTTTCATAGGCAGCCACGGCTGTCAACAACTTCTCGGATGCGCCCAACCCAGTCATATCCGGTAGCACTGACTTAAAATTATCGTCAATCTTGGACGGCTGTGTTGCATCCGCCGCCGCGGGGGTGGCACTCACAGCAGCGGCCTCAACCTTCATCGAGTTGGCAGTCTGGCCTGCTAACAGAGAAGCAGTCTCATCTGGAACCACGGTAGTTGTCGATGCGGCAGTAGTACCATTCACAGCAGGCGTCGTGGCGGTTGGAGGAGTAAGCTCGGGCTTTATAGTTGTAGCCGTGTTCAGCGTGGTTGATGTAGTTGCCAACTGACCTGCCGCTCCAATACTTAGTCCTTTAGCTTGTTCGTATTCCTCCGCCAGCTTGCACTGTACCAACTGCTGCGAGATCTTGTTTATCATCTGCGCGAGGCGCTGGGCCTGCTGCGCGAGCTTCGCCTGACTCGCTGGCGTTTTAGCTCGACTTTGCTGCATGATCAATTCCTGCTGCTGCTCACGAAGCTTAGCATGCTGAGCCGTCAGTTGTTGCTTGCGCGCCTCGGGAAGCTTAAACGTTCGGTACTGAGCTGGAGTCAACGAAGCCATGCCATTCGTTGCACCGGTTGCTCCCGGGGACGAAGATGTAGAAATGTCAATAGGAGTCTGAAGAGAACCTCCCAAATTGGTAGACGACGCACTCGTCGCAGTACCTGTTGCCGCTGTAGCAGTACTTCCAGCTGCCAACATCGTGGCTGCCGCAGTAGACCCCATGGCCCCGGAAGATGCAGTAGTCTGCTGCTGCGCAGCTACAGCCTTAAGTTGTGCTTGCTGCTGAGCTAACAGTTGCTGCCGTTGTTGCTGCTGAAGAATCGCTTGCTGCTGAGCGTGCTGGGCCTGCAGTTGTTTTTGTTTCTGCTGGCGTTGCTGTTCCAGCATTTCTTGCTTCTTGGCAGCCTCGAGCTGCAGCTTCTTTTGCTCCTCAAGCAACTTGCGCTGAGCTTCCGCTTTCTGCTGTTCTTGCATCTTCTTCTGTTGCTCTTGCAACTGCGCAAGGCGTTGGGCTTCCTGGGCCTTTTTCAGCTGTTCTTGCTGAGCAGCCGCAGCACCATTGGTACCGTTTGCAGCGGCAGCAGCACGAGTCTTGTTTTTTAGACGTTCCAGTATTGGCAGTACTTGCTTGTGAATGTGAGCTTCCACGCGATCCAAATCGTTCTTGTTGTTGTTCGTAACCTTTGAGGGGTCTTGCTGAAGCAGCGCAATGATGCGCTTCAGGTTCACGAGGAAAGTATTGATACGCTCCTGCTGCTGGTTTGCCGGTTTTTGCTTCACCATGCGCTCAAATTCACGATACACAATCACCAGGTCATCCCAGTACTTTTGCTTCATCTCCTTCAGTCTCTCCACGTATGTCTGGTTGTTGTTTCCGGTGGTGGTCGTGGTGGTAGTGGTACTTGTTGGAGCTGGTGTCGTTGTCGCACTTGCTGCTGGAACCGCAGGAGTCGTTGATGGTGTAGTCGCCGCAGTGCCGTTTGGCGTCTGATGTTTTAACGCACTATCAGCAAGCAGTTGCGAGGTGTTCTGGGCACGTTGCATCTCGCGCATGACAGCTTGTTGAGTGTGCGCAGCCGCAAGCTGTTCCGGCTTCACCCCACGATGGGCGGTAGCAAGAGCCGCAGGGACGGTAGGAACAGTTGTTTGCACGGTCGTTGCATTGGGGAGGGACATCGAAGCCGACGTAACACCGGCTTGCGTTGCCGCCATCATCGTTGTCGACGCTACGCCATTAGTGGTTGCCGCCGTAGACGTCGCCGTCAATGTACTCTGCTGTTGTTGCTGCTGCTGAAGCTGGTGTTGCTTCTGCATCAGATACTGCTGCTGCTTACGCTGTAACTGTTGCTGTTTGCTCTTGTGCAGGTGTTGTAGCCGTGTGCGTGCAAGTTGGTGCTGCTGCTGCAATGTCTGCAGTTGTTGGCGGCGCAGATCAGGAGCAACACCCTGCTGTTGCTGTTGCTGCGTCAATTGCTGCTGTTGGTTCATGTGCTGCTGACGGAGTTGCTGCGTTTCTTGGTTCTGCGTGTGCAGTAGCTGCCGTTGCTGAGCTTGGAACTGCACTTGGATTCGCTGAAGCCACTGCTGTGCTTGTTGTTGCGGTGCACTTGAGATGCTCACAGCCGGCGTAGCGCCGGTAGTGGTCGGTGCAGTACTCGCTGCGTTCAATCCCGCCGTCACGGCCGGGTTCAAACCAGTCGAGGCCCCAACAGTTGCTCCATTAGTCGCAGCCAGAGCTGCAACACTCTGTTGCTGGGCTTGGGCTTGCGCCTGGGCTTGCGCCTGGGCTTGCGCTTGAGCTTGTGCCTGGGCTTGAGCCTGGGCCTGGGCCTGAGCCTGTGCTTGAGCCTGGGCGAGCGCTTGCTGCTGGAAGTTGTTCATGGCTTGGCTCACGCTGTTTTGCTGGAACTGCTGCGCATTCATCGCGTTCATGTTCATGTTCATCCCGGCGCTCATGCCGTTAGCAGCGGCGTTCATGGCGTTGGACGTGACCACGTTGTTGGGGTTCGGCATCATGGTGGCCTGCTGCATGTCGCCGGCGCTCGGCTTCTTCTTGAGACTGACGATCTTCCTCTGCATCTTCATCAAGTACGAGTTCTGTAGCCACGCACGCAGCCCACACACAGCCCACGTCAGACCAGTCAGCCGACGCCCCTTCCGTTACACTTCAGCAGTACAGGACGCGTACCCGGTCGGGGCTGCTGGACCAGAGCATGAGCTCGAACTTGGCCGCCGACCCCCACACCTTCTGCTTGTCCACCTCGCCCGAGATGCGCGCCAGCTCATGGTACCTGCAGGATCGCAGCATAAGGCTCGCAGTCAGTCTCTGCGACCTAAGGGGGGGGGGACAGGCGAGCCGTTTCTCGGTCGCCCGCCGCTGTCCCTTACGCGCCGCGAGCGCGCGCAGCAGAGGGAGCGACGTACATCTCCGTGATCATCTTCTTGCGCATGTCCTCGGGGATCTCCGAGCGCCACTGGCCCTCCATGGTGCTGCTCCGCCCACTCGCGCTATTTCCGGCGCTGCTTTCGGCTTGGGAGGTGTGCGCTCGAGGCCGCAAAAGTGGAAGTGAGCGCTTTGCTGCGTGGGGCGCAGGCAGCGGTTTCCCATTGGTTGAAATGCTGCAGTCTGAAGCCATAGGATTGGTGGAAATCACGCTCGAAACGGGTACGACAGTTGGCGAGCAGCGCGACGCGGCACTGTTCTGGCGCGGGACGGTACGGCGCTCTCCAACTGTGTCAACTACCGGTACTTGTACGTACCGGTACCGGTACCACAACGCGACGCTCCTCCGCGATGCGCTCGGCCGATCGGCGCGATGTGAGCGATCACTTACCACCGACATCTTCGTCGTAATATGCTGCCGCCAGTATGCGGCCACCTCGTCCTGAGATGGAGCGACTCGCGCCGAGCCGCGCGCAACGTGGCGACGTGAGCCCTGCGCGTGTGTCACTGGCATCAGCGCGAGAGGCCCGCAGTGACCAGCGCGAGCAGGTCGCGCCGGCCGCTTGGGCGTCGAGGGCGGCGGCGGCACATTGGCGCGGATCGTGCGATGGGCAGAACCGATGGCGAGAGTCCAGAGGCGAAGGATCAGTCGAGAGAGTGCGGCGCCGCGTGCAGCGAGGCGCGGCGGGGGGCGTCTCAGCCTGGTGCCCAGTCGGGCAGCACTGGGCGACGCGCAGTGCTGAGCTGAAGCCGCGAGGCTCAGGGCAGCGGCGCTGGAGGTCGCAGCTTGAGACATCGGCAGCCGCACACAAGGCGCAAAGCTCGCGGCGCCTGCCGTGAGCGCGTCTGCTCCGCATTTCGCGTCGAGGCTTCTCCTCGGATTTGCCGTCACGGCATCGTAAAGATCCGGCGACGAAGCAGCTCGTTGCAGTGCAGCGGCACGACAACTGGCAGCGCGGAGCAAGCGGAACGTACGAACAAAGTGCAGCGATGCCATCCATTTACACGCTCCTAAATACCGAAATACCGACCTCCTTCCTGTCCTCCTCCTCGTCTCTCTCTCTCTCTTGTCGCCTCGCTGCTCGCTGCTACTTGACGCTGACGGCCGACATGACCTGCACGAGGTCGGCCCACGGCTGCGTGAAGAGCTCGACGTCGAACTTCTTCTCGGTGGCGCACGTGCCGCTGTTGCACCTGCCGGGCTTGTTCGCCTCGCAGCCGCGCACGTGGTAGCGGAAGTGGATGCCGTTGACGATCTGCTGCTCGATGGCCGTCACCTCCGTGAAGCACACGCGCGACTTGAGCGCCTGCGTCTGCTTCTGCTTCTGCAGCGCCTCGGTCAGCAGCCTCTCCGTCGCCCTGTTCCGCGTCGCGGGCATCCACTGGCCCACGAGGTGGTACGTGATGGCCTCGCTTGAGCTCAGCAGCGTTAGCAGCACGGTGAGCAGCACCAGCAGCAGGTTAAAGTGGCGCATTGTCGCAGTGGCTCTTGGGACTTGCAGCGCTTCGTTGGTCGCGGCTTGAGCTCTGCGGCGCAGGTTCTGGAATGAGACCACCGCGAGTGTAGCAATTGCCCTCCGCGCATTTCTGGATCCGAGCACGTCGCAGGGGGCGGATCTGAAGACCGGCGCGACTCCACACGGCGCCGATCTGCGGTGCGGCCGCCTCGCTTGAGTCGCTGAGGGCCGTACATTTTCTCGTGTATGGGCGCGATCCAGCTAACGAGCTCTCCTGGTCGTACTTCCACGTGGAGCTGGGGTATGGTCTGCATGCAACTCGAGAGTATTCACCGTCGAGATTATCGCTCTCAACGTGCAAGGGTCGGAACATCATGGCGCGTGTACATGTAGCGCCTCAGCGGTACTTGAGAGTCTCACTTCAATGTATATCGCGTCGGCGTTCTGTTTGTGTCGAGTGCTATACCCTCAACGAGTATTATAGGTCTGCTGCGACGGCAAAAGGATCCGTTGTGCGGCGTAAAAGTTGTAAGACTTGGGTTGGAAGTTGACACCCTTGAGGGGATTGTTTAAAGTATTCCAGAGGACGTAAGCGTGCGCGCTGTTCTTAAGATGCTGTTACGATGATTGTTGAACCATGGAGCATGTCATGATCATTACGAATGTGGTTGTCCATTTACTGGGAACATCGTCAATTACGGGATCGACATTTCCGTTTTTACCGAACTTTATCTGCTAGATAGTCTGCGCTACCGCAAAAGCCCACTTCATGTCGTCACTAACGACGCCTTCAGCTGCCACCAAATTGGCTAACCCTCAGCTAAACAATTCACGCCTGGTGTCATGAAGGCTATTCTAGTGTCAAGTTATCACGGTCGATTAATGCGATGGTCCTCGTGATGTTGTCACTTTCGTAGGCCAGAGAAACAAGTCATCACTGTGCGTAGTGTATGGCGATACCCACAGCTTTGTAGTCGTCTTCGTGAAGCATACAAGTATGTGCTGCCGTGGAATAGAATGAAATCAGCGGGATCCATCCAGTCTAAAACGCACATGTTACTTTCCAAGATGTACTGTATAATATTACAATTTTTTTGTATATTTGCTCTGGATTGTCACGTGCGAATCCACAGCACATGTACTCACAACATTGTGAACAGTGCTGGGTATGAATCATGCTTCAGGAGAGCGTCAACTTTTGTAATGCGCAATACACAAGTTTCTTTTGAAAGTGCCCTTGACCACATGATCGCGCTGTCTTCGAACAGCAGAGTTGGCTGTATGCACGTATTTTACTATAACACCCCCAGAAATCTCACAACGTCACCCTTTTCAGATGGATGGGGTGAATATCACTTGATCCGTTCAGCTAACGAGCTAACCAACTTGTCCCAATATCGCGCGCATTCCCCTAATTTACCGATTTCCGATTCCCTAAGGTTTCAACCTGTAATCTTTCTGGCGATGGCGATGATAAATGTGTTAAACCTGCTTGGGGCACCTTGAGATAGAATTATCCGCATCCTCGTGGGAGACGCAGAAAACCTCCACCTGAAGTGTACTACATTGTAGTGGTGAACTAATTCATGCTTGGGCGCTGTATTGATATTGGGATATATGGCAATATCTCGAAGGGTTGGAAGGATAACGAATTTGATCAGAAGTAGAACCACAAGAAACGTTAGCCTTTACTACTAAGATAGTGAAAACAAGGTGGCAAGGAACCACTGTGGATAACATGTCAAATTACTGTGATTACTTTGATCAAGTTTGGGTATGTACCCAACGATGCGATGCCATCTACAATTGTATATTGTCCGATACTACAGTAATAGACTTTTAGGCTGGATCCTTGCAGTTGTAGTTCAAGACCAGAGCCCAAGTGACGTATCGACTGACCAACACACGGATCGATGACTCATAATTAGCAAAATGCAGAACGGCTGACAGGTAAGTACTTGAGATATGGAAATTGTATGGACAGATAGGTTATCACGGTGGGAAGGAGATTAGTAACCGACCACAATCAATACACGATAGCTAGCAAAACGATAAGTCCATTAACTAGTTAATCAAATTATTTCCATCCACAACCCAACCAATACACGGGGCTATCTCACTATTGTAGCTCACAGAAAAAATCAATGCTCGTGACGATATGCTAAGAAACGTTGTAGGTATACGCAATCGAGGTGATGAACACAACTTGGTGAGTGTGCAGACAGATATACTCAAACATTGGCATTATGTCAACTGACAAACGAAGCCCCTATTTCTTCTCGACCGACATCACCTTGGGCTTGCTGTTCGTGGAATCCGATGAAACCACAACGCTGTAGTTACTGCAGCCGGGAAAGCTGGTCAGATCCGGGCACCGGCCCACGAACTCCTCTCCACCGGCATTGCAACCGGTAACATCGAAGTCGTAGCTAGTTACTCCAGCCGTGGTAGCATTCTGTTTCGTCAGGCTGTTGACCTTGTAGATACAGAGGTATGTAGAGATACTGGGGCTGTATGTGCCCACGTCACCCGCCAAAGTGAATAGCGACAAAGCGATGGTGTGCCGGGACGGCATGGCAAAAGTTGAAAAAGTGGTTTTCTTCAGATTTGTTGGGAATCGGAGAAATTTGTGACTGAGGACTCACAGAGCGTGGAGTTTATTGCTACCATCTATAAACGAATATTACGTAGCTGGATCCGGCTGTTCAATTTCCGAGATCCGCGGCAGTACGGTATGCGAGAACCACATTCTACTAGAATTTCTAGTGGTTCCCCATCGCCCCACATGGGATAACCGCACCGAATGACATTGGTGCTGCGTGGCTGTGACAAAAGACTGCTCCCGTTTTGCAAGCAGGTAAATTCACTGATCTTCATCAACCCCTCAAGATGGCTACATTTTCAGCATTATTGCACCACTCTTTCCGGTCCGCAACTGCACACTGCAGAAAACCGCGCAAATTGAAACGTGTCAATTGCTCGAGCTGGAGCTGCGTCATGGTCCGCGCTCTGTAGATCTCTCGCGCCCTCTGATCGCCCTAATTAGACGTGTTCTGTGCTGCAGGGAGCGTCGGACAAGGCCGTGGGCCTCGTGCTGCTGGCCATTAGCGTCGTCGTTTACGTCTACTACAGCGTTTGGGTACTGCTCACGGTACGCTCAATGACCCTCGAGCTTCTCGCGTGCCGCTGTTATTCACTCGTGCGTTGCTACGTTAGCCCTTCATCGACGAGGACCACGTCATCCAGCAGTTCTTCCTGCCGTACCACTACGCCATCACCATCCCTGCAGTGCTGCTGGTGCTGCTCTTCAGCGGCGCTGCCACTTTCATTGGCATGGTCATGATCAAGAGCCAGAAGAAGAAGAAGAAAGACTAGAGCAACAACGCTCGCACCGCCGGGACAGGAGAGCAGTAAAGTCTTCGACTGCTGGGTGGCATGGGAGATCAATTACTACTAGGAGTAGAGTGGTCGGGAGGCTATATAGGCGACGACGAAAGCACGCGATCTATGTTCCGCTCAATCTGCTCCAACACCAACCGCAACGTTCGTTACCAGATGCATAGCAATCTCGGAAGCAGCCAGCCCTTCGAAGTATGCAGATCGGTACGAATTGTACAGCTATAAAACGTCGCTTGGGCGGTCGCGGTGAAAAGTCCTTTATGGCGGCCTCCTAGCTACGTGCTGTCAGATTACTGAGCAGCGCCCTCTGCAGGCGCGGAGAGCGTGCTCTGCTGCGGCGCCACCATGTAGCCCATGCCCTGGATCTGGTTGTAGGTGAAGCCCTTGCTCATCAGCTCCTTCACCACTTCGTTCGTCTGCTCCTCACGCAGCATCTAATGACAGCGACAGCAAAACCACCATCAATACTCTATTGATACGATCCCTTCCAAAGAGCTGCGCAGGACGCACCTCAATGCTGAGCGGCACAAGGGTCACTAGCAGCGTCGTCGACAGCACCCAGAGCCATCGGCCGGAGTTCTTCCAGCTCTGAACCACCGCAACAAGACCGATAACAGCGTCAGACTTTGCACTCGAGCATCCCCAGTTGGTATTATTCGTTCCAGACACACCTTCACAGCAAAGTTGATGCCTCCCTTGACGGGGCCGGACTGGCGAATGCGGGAAGGCAGGTTCAGGAACAGCTCCTGCAAGTGCGAAAGTCCACGACAGTTCAGCACACAGTCGCAACAACGCAAGGACTTCCACTGAGGCTGCGAGTGCAGCAGCGACATCTCAGCACACATACCTTGAGACCGGCGTTGTTGGGTCCCTTCTTGTCCTTCTCCAGCTCGCGCAGCGCTCCGATAGCCGACATGCTGCTCTGCTCGCTGTGACCTCCGGTCGTTCTTGATGGTGTGGCCAACAATCCCCGCCCCCGTCCGACTCCTCTTGGCACATATGGTATGCGTTTTACCAGTTTCGCAGGACTGCTTGAAGCTCGCCCAGGATGATCTCCTCGTTGAAGAGGTCGGGATTGCAATGCTGCTGTTGCTGCTGCATTGGCTTGCCATCCCCCAATTGACCGCGTTGCGACTGCTTCACAATTGCTGCGATGGATTTTGAGATCAGCGGCGCGAAATTCTCGATGAGTTCCTGGTCTTGATGCTGCTGCGGGGTGCATAGGCGCCCTGCGTCGGCGAGTTGCTGCAGAATCAGCCGGCAGCAGCTTTGCACGCCGTTAGCGTAGCTAGCGTCGAGTGTGCTCTTCTTCAAATTGCCGTACTTGAGTCCGCTCGAGTCTTCAGAGCCAGCCACACTGATGTCGATTGCCAACACGAGGCGAGTTGCGCCGTCAGCATCTTCGACCTGCCGCCCTAAGGAAGCACGCACAGGCGTAGCGACGAGCTGGTTGACAAGGTGCGAGCTTGTTCGCTGGCATCGGAGGCCGTACTTCTTCCAGAGCTTGCACGACTTCACGCCCTTCGTGATGCCGCAGATGAAGAAGTCTTCCCCACTGATCATCGGGGCGTGGTTAGCATAGCGCAGCAGGCAAACTTCGATGTTATTCTGGCCATTGGCCTCCATTTCTCCAAGCATCAACGCGACGCAGCGTATAGAGACACACTCCTCGTCATGAACAGCGTATAAGATGTCATCCGCGCTTGCTACCAGATCTGCGGCGAGGCGGTCGATTGGCTCTTCTCCGTGTTGGCATTGCACGCTGATGCCAACCTCACCTACATCGAAGCTGAAGTCTACCCCAACAGACGGAGGAGCAGTATACCGCAGACTCTGGAAGTACAGAGCCAACAAGTCTGCCGCGCTTTCAACGTCCACCGTATCTTCCGGACACGGGATCGACAGCCGCATCTCCGTCCCGGAGAAGTGCTGGTGATCTTCGTCCACCACAAAATGCGCCACTTTCTTCACGACAGCCGTCTCCTCGGAGTCGGGGTCGATGCGAAGCTGGACGTACAAAATCCCCTCCGAGCTGGATGTGGTGGTGATCCTCAAGCACGCGTCGGGTGCATTGAGCTGGCCGTACAGCATCGCCGCTTTGAGCCCAACCCCTGCATCATCTCACCCTTAGCTCTCCTTCCACACTCGAGCTCCCTCCCCCGCCCCACATCAGCGCACCATATTTCCCACTGGTGCAGCCTCGTCCGCTTCCTGCCCCCACTTTGGTGGTCTCGAAGGCGCTGCAGCACAACGCCCTGATCTGGTGCGCGCGCATCCCCGAGCCCGTGTCGGCGCACACGACGTCAACGAGGCCCGTGGCCTCGTTCAGCCGCACGCTGACGCGCAGCAGCTCGAGGGGCGCGTCGTCCCACGAGCATTCCGAGCCCAGGGAGCGCGTCGCGTCCAGCGCTGCGCACGACACCAAGACGCAAGGCCGAGTTTGTATTAGTCATTTATCTCGCTACACTGCTCGGATGGAGCCGCAGTCGCTGACCGTTCTCGAAAAGCTCCTTCACGGCCTGCACCAGCGCGTCCCGCCGCGTGCCGAAGCCCAGCAGCGCCAAGTTCCCGCGCACGAACTGCGCGCCGCGGTCCCTGCGCTTCATCCTCGTGCGGAAGTGACCATCACTCTGCTTGACCTAGTTGAACCTTTGGTTACGCATAGCTGAACCCTCATCAAGCGCATACCGTGACGTACCACCGGTACGTTGCGGTATGCGCGTCGTACCGGTACGGTACCGGTCTGCCTCGGACTCAGCTTGTCGGACTCAGTTCCTGGTCTGCGATGACGCTCAAGGAGCTGCTGAGCGAGGACCAATGGCGCAGCGTGATCCACACGACGGCGGGGCTGGGCGCGGGCGCCGTCTCCACCGTGCTGCTCTACCCGCTTGACCTGGTGAAGGTGCGCTACCAGGTGCACGAGAAGTCGGCGCACGCCTACCGCTCGCTGGGACACGCCTTCCGCTCCATCGTGGCCGAGGAGGGCGTCCGCGCGCTGTTCCGCGGCATGAGTCCGGCGCTGTACGGCGCCACGCTGTCGTGGGGCATCTACATGCTCGTGTACCAGAGCGCCAAGGAGCGCTACGCACGCATGGCCGACGCCGGCTGGATCCAGGGCTCGTGGCAGCACTTCTTCTCCGGCATCGAGGCCGGCTGCATCGTCGTGCCGCTCACGAACCCCATCTGGCTCATCAAGATCCGCATGCAGGTGCAGAGCAACAGGCGCATGCAGGCGAGTGTCGCGGGCAAAGACGTGGCCAAGAAGCTGTCGGAGAATATACCGTATCGAAGCGTAACAGGTAGGTTGAGGGGGTAAGCTGACTGTGGGTAGATGGAGAGACTCATGAAGTATTGCCGATACTTAGATGCAATGCGGCGAATCGTAGCCGAGGAAGGTGTTTCAGCGCTGTACAATGGCATGATACCGGCGCTATTCCTCACAACCAACGGAGCGATCAAGTTCGTGGCGTATGAGCGTCTCAAGGGGCTGTACCAGACTCACTGGAGCCCCGAGATGGACGTGATCCCGACGCTGGCAATGGGTGCTTTGGCGCAGTCCATTGCATCGACTGCTACGTACCCGTACCAAGTGATTAAAGCGCGTCTGCAGCAGGGTGGACCGATGGCGGCAAAGTACACTGGCACGTGGGATTGCACGGTGAAAATCATCCAACACGAAGGCTACTTTGGACTCTTCAAGGGCTTGTCGGCGAATATTCTCAAGGTGGTGCCCACGGGTGCCATCATTTTTGCCGCCTACGAGCAGATTCAGAGCACGATGAAGACCATGCTACTGGATTAGCGACCGGCAACAATCTCCGAACGAGTGCGAAGCAATAGAGTATTCTACGAAGTACACAACAACTTGCACGCAGCAAGACTCTGCTAACAAAAATGCAGGAAGCCAACTTGTGGGAGCACAAACAGGCGTGAAAAGTCTATTATATATGTAGATGGTGCACGAAGTCTGACTAGGAGGCAACTCATGGCGCCGCCGGGCCACAGATCGTCTTTAAAACATTTCATCTTCAACGCGGAGGTACTCGCCGATGTCTGCTTGGTGCAGCACCACATAGGCCGTGGGCTCCAGGTCTTTGCACATCTCTGTTGCCTGCGCGGCGATGCCGAAGCCCAGCGGGATGTCGTTCATGCTGTAGACGACGACGCCGGCGTACTGCGGGGTGCCCTCCGTGATGCGGCCGAGACCCGACTTGACCACGTTGTTGCCGTAGAGGAAGGACATCTCCGAGTTGGGCTTGATCCAGACCTTGTACTTGGCGTACTGGGCTAGGTAGTCCAGGAAGGTGATGCGCAGGTGGAACTTCTTGGTCTTGGTGAGCTTGCCCACGGCCGTGCCGATGCTCAGCAGCTCGTCCGTGCCCACGTTCGTGGACTGGCGCATGAGCTTCTCGCTGCAGTAGTACACGATGTTGCCGTGCAGGCGGAAGCAGTACTTCTCGTCGGGCCGCGTCACCAGGTGCTGCACGTTGCGGCCGATGTACTTGCTGATCTTCTCGAACACCGTCGTCATCTCGTCGTCGGTGAGCGGGCGCATGGTGGCTCGAGGTGTCGGGGCAGCGACGGCTGAGCTATTGACGCAGTACTGGTGACTGGAGCGCTCCGCTCACTGGCGGCGGCGCCGCACCTGCGGAACAGCATAAAGCATACGTCGTATCCGACTTTCAACCAATAGGAAAGACCGCCTTCGGGGATTGGTGTAAATGCGCGCGGCGGATTGGTTGGTCCGCGCCGAGTGCATGGCTGGGGGGAGCCCAAACGCCTCAGGCGCCGGCATTGCTAATTTTCGCACAGGCATCAGAAATGGAGGGCAAGATTGAATCGGTGCAGGTCTTCGGCCGCAAGAAGAACGCCACGGCTGTCGCTTACTGCAAGCGCGGCCACGGCCTCATCAAGGTCAACGGCACGCCCATCGAGCTCGTGGAGCCGGAGATCCTGCGCGTCAAGACCTACGAGCCCGTGCTCCTGCTCGGCCAGCAGCGTTTCGCCAACGTACGATGACTTTCCCGCTTTTTTCCTGTTCTCCGGAGTCGCGGGCTACGCGCGACAGCTATCGGTACCACGCACGTGACGACTCGGAAGAAGACTCGAGCACCAGCTTCAGGGTCTTCATCCAGTCTCTTTCTACACGCGGGGTGTGCATTGCCGCTCGCTTTCCATAGTGACGACTGCCACCTCGGGACCGCTGACAGCATGGATGGCGTTGCCGCCGCTCCCTCTGCTGCTCGGCTTCAGTGTCCACCCACCTCAACGCACACGCTCTGCTGTGAAAAGCACTCGCACCACCCACCTAATCTGTGTGCATGCTCTGTTTACCGTCGTGTAAATACCATGCTGTCGCAACTGGCTTGCACTCCCCAACCTACATAACGATCGATATGGTGCGCTGACGTGTGTGTCTGGAATCTTGTTGACGACCGCGAATACTCCAGGTGGACATCCGCATCCGCGTGAAGGGTGGTGGTCACACCGCTCAGATCTACGCGATCCGTCAGGCCATCGCCAAGGCCATCGTCGCCTACTACCAGAAGTGTAAGTCGCAAGTTGGAAAAGCTCGATGATGCTAGGAGAAGCCGGTATTAACGTTGCTGCTGATGACTTACAGACGTGGACGAGGCCTCCAAGAAGGAGATCAAGGACATCCTGCTCGCCTACGACCGTACCCTCCTCGTCGCCGACCCCCGTCGCTGCGAGGCCAAGAAGTTCGGTGGTGCCAGCGCCCGCGCTCGCTTCCAGAAGTCGTACCGTTAAGCCGCGTCTTCCAGCCGAGGGGTCTCTCCAGTTCCTCCTGCTCTCGTTCCTTCGAGTCGCTTGTTGCTGGCGTGCATACGCTGGTGCTTGCCATTCGCGTGGCATGGCGCTCGACAGCTCTAGGCATTTAAGGTGGCTGAGTCCACAAGCCCCATAATAAACGTGCGATAAGTTAGCGGCATTTTAAATCCCATTTTCTTCGTCTCTCACTCGTCGCCCAACTGCAATATTCTCAGTAGACTCGACAAGTCATTGGATACAAACTAATTCGTACTTAGTAGAGCGAATCCGCTCGAGGCTAGTGTCATAATCGAACGGCCCGATCTCGTCTTCGAGTCATGGCGGTCACGGGCAAGCGCGGCGTGGGCATCCCGACCATCCTGCTGCACGATGGCGAGGGCACGATCGTGTCCATCGAGATGAAGACGGGCGAGACGTACCGCGGGCTGCTGGACGAGGCGGAGGACAACATGAACTGCGTCATGAAGGACGCCGTGCGCACGGACATCAACGGCAACACGACGCAAGTGGAGCAGGTGTATCTGCGCGGCAGCCAGATCCTGTTCATCGTGTTCCCAGATATATATCCTTTGCAGCCCCTTTGTGCATGTGTAGTAGGGTAGGAGGTCCATATTGTTGTCGCACTGGTTGGTTTGCCTTGACCTGCCCTGGGGCGGATTCTGCTGTCGTTGCTCTTGTGGCTCCTGTGCACGTTAAAGCACGCGCCGATGTTCAAGCGCGTCAAGATGTGGAAGAAGCACAAGGGCGCGATACCCACACTGGGTCAAGGAGGGGTTGGAGGCGGAGCTCCGAGAGGCCAGGCGGCTGCGATCATTCGGAAGGGTGAGTTAGCACAGAAGAACGACATGTAGCGTCTGTGCGTTGACGGTTGGTGAGCACGCGCTGACATTGTGCATGCTGCTTTTTTTATTGAAATTACCAGCTCAAGAACGGAGAGGTGGATTTTGAGGTGTTGGCGTCGGATGGGAAGCTGGTGACGAGCGTCGCGAAAGTTGTTCAAGCTGCTGGGTTCAAGTCGCACGAACGAAGTATTACTGCGGCTTCTTGCCTGTGGTATTACAGGTATTGGTCTTCGCCACTGGTCATGGGTAGACCGACCACTCATAAGTCCCTTCAGGTTCACAACCTTGGACGAGTCTTACTTAATAGACGGGATGCACGAAGACAAACGCGTCGGTAAGTGACAACGTCCTTGTAGGTAGCTTGTAGTAGCTTGCCGGCAACGAATTATTGCGGCTCTGAGCTCATTTTTGAGCAACGTAGACTGGCCGTCGAAAACCCTTCGAGGACGTCTGGCAGACCTCTAGGAATTCACAGCTGCGAAAGCCGACAGTCTCAATGAGGTGTTTCGGGAAATCCTTTGGTCGCAGCTGGATCTTGGGGTAGTTTGCTGCCGTAATCTCCGACGTGAACTTCCTCTTGTGGTACGATTTCCACGGCTGCGGTTCAAGAATAAGGCGTCCACCGGGTGCTAGCAACTCGTAGATCTTCGCAAACACTTTTTTGATGCCTTCGTCACCGTGGAAAAGGTGGATCCATTTTGTAACGCTAAAGCTGCGAGTACGGAAATTGATCAGAACACGATTAGATCTTTATTCCATTGATCCAGGTCAAGCGTGCACGCCACTATACACATAGCTTACCAAGTAATGAAGTCATAGTCCTTGCCGGCATGTGCATCTGACACGACATCTTCACGCTTAAAGATAACGTTCAACGGGAACCTGGAGCTAGAAAATCGCCCATAGATGTCAGTTCAATACCATCACACACAGTACTTCAAACACGAAAAACAGAACGGACGTACCTGACGGCCGCCTTGCCAATAGCTTTAGGCATCGCTGCCTGCGTCTGCATTGAGGGCTTCCAAAGTCGAAAAGACAGCGGCATGTCGTTCGCAAACGCGTCTCCATCTCCGGTCTTTGTGTCGTTCTTCTCCTCGTCTTTTGCACGTTCCTTCTCCACACCGTCACGCGCAGCTTCCCCGACATTAGCTGGGGACTCTGCATCCTCCGGACCCGCAGAGGTCGCTGCACCTCCGCTCTTGGACGTCGTTTTGACCGCCGGGATCTCGCCGAACGCCTTCTCGATCTGCTCCTGCCGCAGAATGTCCTTCAGGTGTCCTCTGGCTCTGGACACGAGCTGCGGGTCCACGTCCACGCCCAGCAGGTAGCTGGGCGCCAGGCGCTTGGCGATGGCGATGGTCAGCTCCCCCGAGTTGCAGCCGATGTCCAGGCCGCGCTTGCCCTCGAACCAGAACTTGTCCAGTGCGGCGAGCCGCGGGTCGTCCTCCAGCTCGCCCTGGTGCTTCTGGCCCAGGCGGTACGTGTAGTAGCTGCAGACTCACGCCACGGGGTCAGTCGCGCTCAAGACGCCGCGGGATGCAGGCGGCGGCTGGGCGACGCGAACCTCCGGAAGTTGCCCACGCGCTGCTGCTTCGGGATCTTCTTGTGCTTCTTGTGCTTCTTGTGCTGCTTGGCGGGCTGCGCTGAGGCCGAGGCTGAGGCCGGCGCCGCGGCGTCGCCGTCGGGCAGCTCGCGCTTGGTCATGAGCGTGCTCTGCTGTGGATGCAGTTCCACGGGGTTTGTGTGGGCCACAGGAAACTGTACGACCAACAAGCTGTCGATTTGGGGTGGCCCACAGAACCTGACTTGAGTCAGGTTGTGGACAGCACACCAAATCAATTCATGATGTGCTGGATTCGTATCATGCTCGATGTGTTTTTATAACGCCTCTTTGAAGAAGTTAAGAATTCAAAACCACGCAGATCTGTGGTGTTTGAGGGCGGCTCTGACCTTGTTCGTGGTAGCCAATGCAGCATCGTTGAATAGGACCCCCGCTACTGTACCGGTACATACACGTGTTGAATCAACAATATGCGTACAGCCTTGAAAACACCCCGATTGGGGAGAAACTATGGAGCTCGAGCTTGGGAGCTCGAGCTAGGGCTTGGGTGTGTGAAACGCTAGTATTTTAGGGTTGAGTGATAGCTAAATAAAGTCTAGCGCAAACAAGTGCAGTGCATCACTTCGGCTACGCTATTGTTACCTTTCGAGGACAGACGAAGGATGTTGTCTGCGTAGCTATAATTACGACCGCTTCGTGCTTATATTTTATGGCGGTCGTCATTAGCTTTTTCAGTTGCTTAAAGGCCCATAAAAAGTCTTCTTCGGTCTCACCGACAACCAACACTGTGCCACCGGCAAGATAGTGTTCATGTTTGTAACTGCGATTATGTTGTGTCGGGTGAGAAAAAAAGTCTTCTTCGGTCTCACCGACAACCAACACTGTGCCACCGGCAAGATAGTGTTCATGTTTGTAACTGCGATTATGTTGTGTCGGGTGAGACCGAAGAAGACTTTTTATGGGCCTTTAAGCAACTGAAAAAGCTAATGACGACCGCCATAAAATATAAGCACGAAGCGGTCGTAATTATAGCTACGCAGACAACATCCTTCGTCTGTCCTCGAAAGGTAACAATAGCGTAGCCGAAGTGATCCACTGCACTTGTTTGCGCTATTAATAGACTTTATTTAGCTATCACTCAACCCTAAAATACTAGCGTTTCACACACCCAAGCCCTAGCTCGAGCTCCCAAGCTCGAGCTCCATAGTTTCTTCCCCCCGATTGGTGCGATCCAACGCTGCTCCAAAGTGATGACGGCCCGTTTCAAACGGTCGGAGATTGATTAAAAGGCTTTGACGTGCTTCGCCGTCGCGCATCGTTTTAATACATGTACAGCAGCATGTGCACGTACATGTACTGTACATACATTTGGTCTTTTTCTTACAGGCATCGCTTGTTAATACAAGTCCACCGTCGACAGTCGGCAGTGTGTTTGTGGGTGCTACGAATGGTTGTGGACTACGTCCGTGGTTCTATCGCAGATGGTCCTGTTACTAACTCTTTCGACCTCATCTATTTTAAGCCTCGACCATGGGCCGTACTCGGATCAATGACCAAGGCAAGAAGCGCAAAAGTCCTATCAGCGGGCAGCCGAGGCGTACTCCCACAAGCAGGAGATCTTAAACTACATAGAGTCTGGTCACAATCTACATGAAACTATGGAGGAATTCTATGGCAAGTTACAGCGAAAAGACCTTCGTAGTAAAAAGAAACAGATTAATAAGTGGATGCATCAAACATTGAATTTGAACGGCTGCGTGCTCTACTTACGGAAGAACCGTTCATATTAACACCTCCAAACCGAGTTGATATTACGGAATGGATATCAATAAGCTGGGGTGACCTATCTATCGAGACAATTGTGAGCGGATTCGCCAAAGTGGGTATTTTAACTGACACGCGTGTGGCTGAAGCAATGCCTACAGAGGATTCTCCACAGATTGAAAGCTACACTGTCGAAGAGCTCGAAAACTGCAATTTAGTGGACGGAGAATTTGGGTCGGACGATAATATTGAAAACGAGAGCGATAGTGACGACGAAAGTAATTTGTAGTGCAGCTCTTAATAAAACAATGATTTGCTTACATGTATGATTTGTACCTTGTGCTATTGACATGACGCCTAGGACTACGACGATACGGTAGTAATACATGTATGTTCACGACCAGCAGCAACCTCTTCAATACAGATGCTAGCCTGATAATCATTTATATAGCAAGTATATTATTAGTATTAATAAGCATGCACCACCACAAAATAAACGCCAAGCAAGGATTTCGTATATGCGAATACAGTTCCTGGTTTAGTTGATTTTCTTAGAAAAAATACAATCCTCTCCCTGTGAATCAATACGATGAATCATGACCCTAACTAATTGTGACTTAGAAGTACGCACGACTATTTGCGAACGACTCAATAGCGTGGAACTCCTGTACATTTGGCGATAATATCTACATGTATAGTATATGTATTCCTGTGGAAGTACACTGTACCGTGCCGTGTTTACAGTATTGTTTTTGCTTCAGTTGTTGTAATCTGCTTTCCTTTGGAGCTGTACGTAATACCCGCAATTATTCGTGCGATACAGTACATTCTAAATAGCTGCAGTGTTTGAGCTCGGTAAACTTTCAGTGGTTACCACACACTGCTTGTGCTTTCCCCGCCCGCTGTTTCTTCAGCTTCTGCTCTCTGCCCGACATGGTGTCGGACATCCGATGAGACGAAGGCACGCGACTTTGTAAATGCACATGCGATCTCTCGAGGATTTTATCTCTTCAACTGCCACGAAGAGTCTAACCGTGCGTGACAGCTGGAATCATGAAAGAGGAACCTCATCTTATGATGAGGCTTATCCATGAAAGGGACTCCCATACAGTATGTGTACCGGCTGATGCACAGGTATCACAATATGGACATGTCGTTGCTTAAGGTATACAACGAACCGCAGTTCTTTCATTCCTGAATTTATTCGCAACAACACAAATCCCTTCTTTCACTTACAACATGCCGTCACTTCACGCTATTGCTTCGTCGCTTTTCGCTCTGGCGCTCGTGGCTGTCCCCGGTGCCCAGGCCGCTTCGTGGACCAAGGGAAACGTAACTGAGTCGGACAGCTCTCTGCTGTATTCGGCTGTCGGTGACGTGAGTACTTACAGCGCCAGCGTCTCTACTTACCTCTGCGTCTACAAGGTGAACAGTTTGAAGACCCAGAATGTTAAGGGCACGACCAACTACAATTTTGGTGTTACTGGTTGCAATGCCGGAGGAGAAGAATTCGTGGGCCGGTGCCCCGACCTGACCAGCTTCCCTGGCTGTGGAAACTACGACATCGTGGTTTCGTCGCAGTCCAAGACTAGTAAGCCCAAGGTGACGTCGGTAAAGAAGCAGGCTTCGCCGCAGCCTAAAGCTGGTAAGCCCAAGGCGGAGCAGGGCACTCAGCAAGGAGCGGTGCAGGTCTAGATTAGAACTGATCGCGGTCTTGAATTCGATGTTTGAGTTTGTCCTTTGCGACCCACAAGAGTGCCAATGCTTTCTTACCCGTTGAATAATTGTCCATGTATGATAAACTGTTACGGTACATTTGCAAACAACGCAAATCGAGTAATTCAAGCCTTGACTCACCGTAGCACATTGTTCTACAGTTTGCAAGTCGGGTATGTACATGAACTGTATCACCAATCTCCCAATAGTAGCAACTCAGCGCTACCCACTGCTTCAATAATCACCTGATGATTCGACAAACTGACCTGATCTTAAGGCTAGCGGAGCAGTTGTACTCATGGATGCCTTGATACTTAGTCATGGTGAAATCAATACTCAGTTTACGATATCATTCGCAGGTAAATTCGTCGTGGATACCGGTACTTAAGTATACAAAATGTCCCTTGTACGTTACTACATTTCAATCACCAATAAGACCAGATCGATAAAAAATTTGTCCGCCTACGATAATGGAATAAGTGTCCTCCGTACTTATTCCATTGTCTTATTCCATTGTCTTAGGCCTTGCTCCTCGAAACGGAATCACTTCACTTAGTTTCCAATATAATCGCTGGGGTCTTGATGGGGAGCAGAGTGGCGATACCGAGGCCGCAGATCGACGCTTTCAGATGCCCCAGTCTTCGACCCTTGCTTTGTCTTCGGACGATAACTTTTGGGGTACCCAGAATACAATACTCGCTGATTGCGACGCGTCTGCTTCGCGGAGTTATACCGCGCGATGATAACTGTCAGCACGAAGAAGAAGGCCAAGATCACAACGACAGGCAGCACTAACTGCCGATAGATCGTCGCAGCTGCATCCAACACGACTTGCTCCGATGAAACGTACACGTCGAGCAGTTTCTGCAACGCTCCTTGGCGCCCAGCACCTAACTCAGATTGCACTGCTTTGTCCGACTTCACGGACTGCGAGCGACTCTCTTCTTCTATCTCCGCATTCCGCTGCTGCTCTCGTTGCTTCTCGACCTCTTGCAGCCGCTCCAACTCCTGCATCTCCTTCAGCTTTCGCAGCTGTGCAGCTTTCCACTGCTCCTCCCGCACTCTCAGCCTCTCCATCTCCTGCCGCGCCTCCTCCTTTCTCTTTACTTCCCGCCCCAGCAGCTCCTCCAATTCCCGCTCCTTCTCCTGCAGTCTCTCGGCCTCCTGCTCCTTCTTCCTCTCCAGCTCCAGCAGCTTCCGCTCGCTCTCCTGCTGCCTGTGCAGCTGCAGCGCCCGCCGCTTCCTGCGCGTCGCCGCCTTGAGCCCCTCCACCGTGTCGCGCCACGCCGTCGCGTTCCCGAGCGCCGCGCGGCGCAGCGCCTGCACGTCCCGCAGCGCCGCCTGCACCTGCTGCTGCACCTCCTCGCGCACGGCCGCCAGCTGCGCGCGCGTCTCCAGCGCCAGCAGCTGCAGCTGGTCGTCTTCCAGCACGAACAGCTCCGCCACTTGGTCGGCGGCTTGCAGCTGGCTCCGCACAGCGGCGAGCGCGCGCTGCGTCTCCTCGATCTTGGCGCCCACCAGCGCGTCCATCGCCGCCACGGGGTCGTCCACGGGCGCCGCGCGCGCGCCGCACAGCAGCAGCAGCACCGCGCCGCTCGCCCAGCGGATCGGCGCCATCTCCGCTGCAACTCGAATAATGACCGTGATGTACGGTACACAATGTATAAGAACCTTCTATACGGCATAAAAATAAGACTACGGTAGATCATCTTGAATCCCTGTAATATAGCATACCGATCGTCCTCTCGTCATTCTCCAGTGTGGTGACAAGTCTGGAGAGATGGTACCGCCGAGAGGACTGCGACTCGACCAGTTTTCATTAAGAACAGCGACAAGTTTATGGAGGAGAAAACGTGCGGTGTGGTAGTGACCCCAGTACGTGCTGTGCCTTCATTCTCGTCACGAGTCGGAACGGTGCGCTCGGCATCTCCAGAACGACTATCCATACCAAGATTCCTTCCAAGGTCTCACTCAGACTTTTATGGGAAAATATGAGTGCTTGATAAGGCGCAGCCTCCATACTCCAGGACTATCAATTTCTAGAACGGGAATCGCAGCCGCTGGCAACCTGAAGTAGGGGCAAAGCCCCAACAGCGCTACTTTTGAGATAAGCTGTCCCTGAGACTAATCGCTGGAGATGCTGTAAGAATGGTAGACTCTGTTTGGAGTCGTATACTGGTCGGGTCTGACTTTTTGGTCGGGGTTTTCGGGAGGGATGACGTACCATATCATGGGTTGGACGCTGGTTCGTGAGCTCCTCGATTGCACCACCAATTCCGCGTCGTTGTCGGTAAATAGATATCACACCTTGACTGGACAACTACTCCGGCCCACGCGCCGACCATTGCAGACCTTCGCTTCGCTTGCAAACGGTCTCTCTGAGGCCTCTGTGGACTGAGATGTCATCCATCCCATGCTCGGGCTAAAAAAACACATAGTAAACACTTGATTAATGTACCGTCGAATGACAAAATACAGACAACGACGGCAGACATAAAACCCCGGTATTAGTCAAAAGCACAGCCAGGACGCCATACAAAACGCATGTATTTATTAGCGAATCAGAATCAAGAACGTTTGTATTTGTAGCGAATCGTAGATAGGGTAAATTGAGTGGTCAGCGTAAAATTTCCTACCGGCCTAACTAAAACTGCTATCACTTCACGAATGGCGCCAAAGCAAAAGCGCTACACAATAAAAAAGATGCGCGAAGGCGGGCAGCTTGCTATTCAAGTTCGCGTTGAGGAAGCTGCGCGTTTACTCCAGATTGCTCGTGGAACGGTGTTCGGGTGGTGGAAACAGGCTGACCGCCTGTTTGCCTTTCCGCGGCAACGCTCGGTCACCCGCCCTTAAGGGGCAGGGACGCAAGGAAATATTTCCTAGTATCCCTGCCCTTGTGACGTTTATGAAGGGTGCGCGCCGCGAAGAAAAGGTAAGCTGTATAAACTACGAAAAAACACTGAAGTATTGCTAATATTACAGAATGTTGCGGTGTGTAGGCGCTTACAACGCATTCAATGATTGACTATATGTGGCTGCAGGAGCCGCACTGGTGTGCAAACTACATGGTGGAGCATAAAAGCCCTGAGTTATCCCTAGAGAGAATGTGTCAGCGTATTTGCAAGCGGCAATTATACTTTAAGTCCTAATTTTATTGATTGTATTGTATTTGCGATGTTCTTAACAATTGTATATTTGTAGCTACGGGTTTTCACCTCAAAAGCCGCAGGAAGCCAATATGTCAACTTCAGAAAAGCGCGGAAAGTTCTGTATTGAATTTTGGGACAAGTACAGCTCATACTGCTGAAATTTAAAATGCCGACGAAGCTGCTATTAACTTCGACATGCCACCAACTCGGTTTTGGGCCCTTAAAGGCCGCAAGGACCTGGCTAAAATCGTTAAGTTGACTAAGCACACTGGACGAATGATCGCTGTACTTACTATTCGAGGTGATGGTACGTCAATTTTTTTGTTTTTGTTTTTCGGCTATATTTGACAATAAATACTTTTATTTTGCTTAGTGGTAAAAAAATTACCGATGCTTTTCATCATTCGAGGCAAGATCGGGGGCGGTATTGAACGCGTCGAGTTGCCGACGTACCCACCTGGCCACTACTACACTGTACAGGAACACGGGTGGATGGATTCGACAGGTTGGAATTTTTTTGTTCAGACTTTGCTTAAATATGCATTTGATGGCCCCGCTGCCCTTTTACTGGATAATTTTAATTCTCATGTGTCTGAGGAGGGGCAGCGGGTATTGCCGAAGAAGCAAATGCAACGGTGGTCCCCCTTCCGCCTATTACGACGACGGTCTGCCAACCGCTGGACGTCGGCGTGATGGGGCCAGTAAAGGCAAAACTGAGAGCCAAGTTTCGCGGTATCAGCGGAGGCACTGCTAAAGAGAAGCGCCTCTGCGCAATTAAGTCTACTATTGCTGCGTGGGAAGAATTAGACGAGACAACCGTAATTCGAAGCTTCGAGAAAGCAACCCCTAGGTATCCAGAGGTCATGGTCTGATAATATAGTCTTTTTTCTACAAAACACATGTATTTTATCACAGTTTGTGTACAACCAGCCTTGAAATCATCGAATCAAAACTCGGCCGGGTTTTTGTCTGTTTTCACTGGAGTACAGTTTGCTATGGAGGATACTATTCAGTCATGCCGACTTTGTATGTCGTTGTCTTTAGTTGCATACCGAGGACAAAACTAATGCATAATCGAGACAAAACTCATCCATTCCGTCGTTGACAAAACTAATGAATATGTGTTAGCGAAACGCAGCATGCGGTAGAAACGCAACGCAACTGGTACAGCTGAGTAGCTCTCATTTCAAAAGATGGCACGACGAAGACCCCGCACCCTACCGACTTCGGTTTCTCGATTGTCACCTGAATTGCTGCATCTAGCCATCCAGTCTCGTCAGTCAATTGCGCAAGAGGCCTCAGCCCGTCGTACGCTTCAGCAGCAAGAACGGGTCCCCGAACAGCATGCTCGTCAGCGGGCCAAACGCCAAATCGAGGAGCTCATCATCACGCTTAGCTAGCTACGAGAAGACTATAAAGTAAATGGAGCGTCTAGCTCGTAAGAAGGTGGACCACCAGCGCCAACTTGATCAGCTTTTTAAAGTATTCTGAAGACCGCTCTCCGGTATTCACTCAGCAGCTTTACGAAGCGAGCCATAGCGGTGATGAAACATGCCTTTGCCCGATGCTCCCCGAAAGTATTGAGCATCTGCTAGATAGCTACACCAGAGGATCAAGCCGATGTAGAGCAGTCGTACGGCTTCAAGAAGCTGACGATGACGATGATCGACGAAATGGTAGCTAGACACAATAGTGCAGAGGTCTCCGATACCGGTGTTGATACGAGCAACACCGCGAGTGAGGTAGTGTACCAGTTCTGAATACCATATGGCGCATGTACATGACAAAACAATCCATCCCAGCGTTTTTGAAGTGGGTGAGTTTTGTCTCGAGTATGCATTAGTTTTGTCCTCGGTATGCAACTATTTTGTCATTCGACGGTATCTAAAAAGCCAGACCAAAAGTCAGGTCCGACCCGTATACGACCCCAAACAGAATCTACCGTAAGAACGCCTAAATACGTTGAGGACCTTTTGCCACCTCCGTGAAGCCGTCTTTTCAGTGCTCGGAAAACAATTATTAAATACAAATAGTAGTGGTATTTATTGTATTGAATTATTAACTACGGAATAATATGAAGTTGGAATATTATTGATATTTGAATAAATATATTTCTGCCGACAACTACTTGGCGTTCAACCGTCAATTTGGCGGCGCTTATCGTTGCGACAAACACTCAAGACTTAAGATTGAGTATGTTGCTCACTTTACAAGTTCCTGAAGTTGTTTACATCTTGATACTAGATCATTAATGGAGACGTGCGCTTGTCCTCTGGCGAGCACAGCCTTGAAAAAGCGGCATCGGTAAGGGGCTCCAAGCGCAAGGATCGTGACGATATCAGCAGCTGGGAGAAGATTTTGCTACGGCAATTATGCGAGCCAAGAAGGCGGCCGTGGCATCCCCGTCAGCATTGGTTTACTCGGAGCTTCTTACGAAGCTCATGCCAAAGCGTAACCACGTCGAACGCCTCTTCTTGCAGGCAAAGCGGATACCGACGCCACAGCGAGCATCGCCGTTGCCCATTAAGTTTCTTGCGGCCAAACCGCAGGTACTGGAGATGGAGATAGTAAACGCGGTCTACCAGCAAATGTAAAGCTGCCACTCACTAAATGACCGAAATGTACCATAAAAAAAATGAAGAATAAAAGCTCCCGTGCCAGCTAGAGCAAGCTATTTTTAGATCTGGCAATACATTTTGTATTTGACAATGATTAATTATTGCTTGTGGATTTATTGTGTTATCTATTACGTGCTTTTGCTGCAATATTACATGGTATTTTCCAAGCACTGCTCTCTTCTACCGTACCTCACAAAAAATAAGCGTCTGGGTGTAGCGGACTTGGTAGCAATCTTAACGGTAAAACGTGCTGCAAAAGCGCAAAACTGCTTTGTATGTGTTAAGTTTTAGTACAAAAAAAACAAAAAGATAATTGGCCAACCCAGTTGAAGTGGAGCAACACTGTAGGATTGAGCAGTAGAGTTTTGTACACCTGTTTCTCTTGTAGCAGTCCGAGGTGCTCGACAAAGAGCCTAGCATCACTTTGGTGTGGATTTGTTTCAAGTCACTCGAACATGATCTCCATTTATCGCTCGGCTTTTTATCCTTGTTCACCAAAAGGACGGCTTCATCTACCCATTGAATTACTTGTACTCTATCAACTTTGTATGTACCACGATGGGGGATTGATTGTTCTATCCGAGCTTTTGCGGCATTAATATCGATGCTTGAGCGTGGTTAACACGATAGCACGGCAGATGCTGCGGCTGCAAAACAGAGGAGGGTGAAATTGAAGCGCATGCATCATGCAGCATCCCTAAGTAATCAGAAAAGCAAATGGCTGAGCAAAACCAGCTTCGGCCAGATAATGAGGCTTTATATAATGAGGCTCACCGAAGCTGGTTTAGCTCAACCGATTGCTATTCTAATTGTGCTTCTCGGGCGCGCGTGATACAAGCACTTCCATTTCATGTCGGATATTTTCTCTGGACATGTAGTTGCTGGGACTTCATCTGTGCCATATCTTCTCTCCCGGCAGCTGTGAACACCCCCATAGCTCGGAAATAAATTTCCGAGAACAAAACTCACGCTTTTGTGATCGGTATACTCAACGAAGTACGATTTACTCTTTTGTGCCTCCAAATTGGAGGTTCCTACTCTGCTCCAAACTAATCTGTACATGTATGGCGGTCTCTGCTTCATCGAGTCCTGTATGAAGAAGAACAGTTTTTGTCACATGACGAGGGTAACAGCGATCGAGACAAATCCGATCTCTGAGGATGGATCTAAAGTTAATCTTTCCTAGACTTCGACATGGATAGCCATGCGAGACCACTGTGATGTCACCCGGATATTTTATGGGATTCAAGTGCTGGGGCGTTGCCAACGACTCCATTTATTACCCGGCGTAGTCTACAGTGTAGTAGTAACTGATCCAGCTCCTGCAATGCCAGAAAATTAACGCATTATTTTTGTTCAGCAACGAGTATGCGCTGGTGTCACTGCATATTCTTCTATTGCCACATGACCTGTCCCGACCTTAGCATCGCTGAAGGAAAATACTACTTAATGCTAGTAGCAAATGTTGTTCATTGCAATCAAGGCACATTGGCAAGAATTCAGTTTCAGATATTTTCATCAAACGGTGGTAAAGGCTTCGAGATAGGCAAGGTTTGACCAACGAGACATCCCGTTCAGCAAGGATGATCACTCCAACTCTGCATTCTACAGTAGTAGTATTTTTTAAATTTACTACTACTAATTGTTTCCCATTGTTTTGGAAGATAAGTTCTCTCTGATATCTGTATTCGTGATCGCTAGTGTCGTTATCGAACCTACCTCAGTGATAACCAAAAGAGTATAACACGTATTGATACTACTCGCGTTGTTCTACAGCGCACCCCAAATGTACTGGAAAACTTATTGTCCGGTTCTTATTGTGGCCTGGGCAATATCCTCCTTACCTTGGGCTTGTGTTAAACATCCGTTTGTGAGTGGCAGCCGAACGCTTTTCTCGTTTTAGGGCGACAACAAAGCCTGCCAACATCAGAAAATAATTACGCTTAGCACAGTCCTCACCTCTGGAACGCTGAATTAGTGATGTACTTAAGTAAGCGGTAAAAACAGCTTGCGAGGCAGCAGCGAATAATTAGATAACAGAGTTGCAGTATTGCTGGCTGCAATATTCTGCGGAGGCAGGAATTGCAGCCCTCATTGGAAATTAGACGGGAATTCCAATGTATATTGGCAATGGGATACTTAGTATTATAATAATAGTACTAGTATTGCTTCTTACCCTCACATCTGTAATGCCCTCCCGTACTTACAGTACTAGTATTAGCCATCACTGCTACCTGCAATTAGGATCGATACCCCTGTCCCGGTCAGGATTGTACAGTTTAGCAGTACGGTACCAGTACTGCTACAACCAGGATTACATGTATATGCCTCAGAAAAACTTAGGAGTCGAACTTGTTATAACTCATATACCAGAGAAGCATGAGGTAGAGGGAGAAAATATTTAATCGTTAGATGTTGCACATTTTTCGTGGTGTTCATTCATTTCTGATCAACTGTAGCAAATAATAGCTTCTGACAACTCATCTTGGCTGATGTTTTGCTGATTAATGCTTCGATTCCACTTCGTGCACTGTGATCGACTTAACTGCGTAGTCACCGGTCTTTGCTGTCGGCGAGATTACGACATCGAAATTGCCACATGCGGGGTAGAAGTATGAGTCAAAGCAACGTCCACCGAACTCCTTGCGCACAAGGCAACCTCCCACAATGAACTTGTAGCTGGTGGTTGCGTCAGCCTGACGAACATGCTTGTTTGTGGTCGAGGCTCGCGATTCCAGGCCTTCGACCACGCGGACGCAGATAAAGTCTTCAACGGCAGAGTTGTAAGCATTTTCATCAGCCAGCGTAGCGTACAACAATTCGCTGCTAGCAGCAGTCACCGGAGTCTCAGACCATTTCCCCGCATTGTGTTTTTTGGCAAACGCTGTGGCTAGTAGCGCCACAGTGAAAAACGATGAAGCAAGGGTGGAAAGGGATGGCATGGTGCTTGCTTTTAGAAGCGATGAAGAACAGACTTGCTGAGACCAGGGAAGTTTCGAGAATGGCACTCACGTAATCAAAGCCAACATCGTTGTGGCCAGCTTGACTGCTGATTGCTTTGTACTACTACATGTAGTAGTACCAGCTACAGGTTGCGTTGGAGGCCGATCGGCGGCACGAACCGACTTGGTCCAAGCGTTTGGACACAAGTTGGGTGGCGTGCCTAGCCTAGGAGCCACAATGAGATCTGCCCGTGGGCATAAAATGCTGTGCCGGTGGGAGGATAATAGCCTAATCTCGTTTGGGGTCTTACACTGTAAGACCGTAAGTTACAGTGCACTAAGTGTACGGTATCTGATAATTTAGCGGGAGGCCTGGGATTTTCCTATTGTATAATATTACATGTATTTTATTTATTTAAATAATAAAAATGTCTAGCATCCGCTGCTTTATAAACCTTGCAGTGTGACTTTTCTGGGGGCTGAAGTGGGATGAAAGGTTGCTTTGGTACATTTTCAATTTGAACTCCAAGCACGAAACACCTCTACTGTAGCAGTTCAGTCCTAAGCACATGCCCCACCAGAAAGCAAATACATAAATAAATACACACGTATACATGCACTAACATTATTGATACAGACGTCCCTCTCTGCAAGCGCGGCGTGGTTGCAAAATCGATTAGGCAGGGTATATCATCTTAACTTAAATACACTCAGTGTGTATGTATACTTGTATTTATAACCAAACATCCGATATAACGGGGTATCTTATCTTATAGGTGCACTTGAAGAGAGGGACATCTGCATCTGTTGCGATATGAACTAACATTCACGGGAGTCCGCCGGGAACTATCTGATGACGTCGTCAACACGTTGAACATTTGCTCGTTCTTACGAATCATCAGGTGGATGAAACGAAATTTGAGTTTATCGATTTCAGAAGGGCTAACTTGAGCAAAACCCTGCACACTATGGAGTGTGCGTTCAAGGTTTGGGAAAGGATGGCATGATTAAATTTCGCCTCCGAGGTCGTTACATTGGCTTCTACATGCACCGTAAGATGTAATACATGAGGACTATTACATGTATCACCTCCGTTCGGAAATACTTCGAAGTAGATACTATACCCGTTTGCTTTTTTTTGCGCAGCGCTCCGCCTCGTTCATTTTCCTGATTATAAAATTGTGAGAGTGCTGAGGATCTAGAGTAACACTATGCGAGGCGCAGTCTAGAGACGCGCAAGTGTTAAAATGGTGGGAATTCTGAAGATCTAGAGATGACTCTAAGCGAAACACAGTCCAGAGAGGCGCAGGCGTTCTTGTTCCACCGCGCTAAATAGATCTAAGATCTCACTAAATACCTGAGGGGCGCTCGATTTGGCTTTGGGTGCTCCGAGGATACCACTTGCTGCTCGCATTGGCGAGAGATGTAGCATCACATGGCAATGGCGCAGTTCTTCCACACCATCCGGGCAATTTACACTTGTCTTCTGAGTAATGTGCTGCGAGTTCCCCCAAAACTGGCGAGGGCGATTGGTTGAATCGCCCCGGCCAATCGCCCAACCAATCGCCGGACCCAGTAAGGAGCACCAAAATATCCAGGTTTTTTTTTGGTCGCTTGACAAGGAAATGGCATCCAGAACCCCAGAGCGACGCAGCCAATCTGATCACTCTGTCGATTGTTGGTCAATTTGTCCAATTGGCCGAGAAGGCCACATTTAGACGAAATCCACAATACCGCTCCACAACCGGACAGAGGCCAATGTTACCTGTCAATATTTGCACCTTTACATAGTGGCACATCGTACCAGCTACCTCTGGAATCTGATGATCTGATACAAAAGGTCCCTTCAAAGCTGTTAGTCAGGAAGTAACTATGCTATATAGTCTGTACCAGTGTAGTCTTGCTAGTACCAACCATCTAAACCCTGCTGCTGGCAGTGCGTTATCTCTAATCTAACTTACTTCGTCTTTTGACGACTCCTCCACACTCCCCCCCCTAGTCTCTCCGTTAACCTCGCAACAGGTTATGAGCCCAAGCCATACCTCCAGTGACGACTTTCCCAGACTCATCGGTGCCGACAACTTTGATGTCTGGAAGACTCGCGTGTGCGCAGCCCTCGACGGAAAACACCTCCTCGGGTTCGCGATTAAGCCTGACTATGATGGTATCTCCGAGGACGACAATGAGGACAGCGGGAACGAGATGACCGACAATGACGACCCGCCGAAGACCACATCGGCAAAGACGGCTGAGGTCGACTCCGACACGGTCGACTACGACGGAACAACGACGACGTCAAGCCCGCGTCAGGCTCCGATGAAGGCACGAGTGATTTCTCGGACACTACGATCAAGCGCAAGGACCTGCCCGTGATCCGACCGTTCGACCGCCGCGATGCCAAAGCAGTCGATGAAGACGAAGACCAAGTCTCTGAACCAGCGTGAGCACTGTCGTCAAGAAGCCAAGACCAAGGCGTTTATGATGAAACGATGGATAACACGCACGTTCGACTGGTCAAGAATCTTGTCACGTCATACGATATCTTCAGCTTCATCTGTGAGAAGTACGAGGGTGCTGCATTCCACGGCGAACCCTACTTCTTCCAGCACTATTTGATGGAGATCAAGTACGATGAGGGTTCTGATGTCACGGAGTTTTTCCTTAAATGTGAGAACGCGACGACAGCCGCGTCAGAAGCCACTGAGTCGGTGATGACGGAGGGACAGAAGTCAACATATCTGTTCCACTCTATGCCCAAGTCGTGGAAGGATGACCTCCGTATGTGGAAGGGGCAACGGAAGTATATCCCGTATGTGGAACTCAAGCAGAGTATTGAGGGCAAGGTGCGCGACCTCCAAGCCCAAGAGCGCTATACACTGGAAACGGGCACACCGGATACTGCAGCGACCAAGAGCGAGCGTGCTCTGGTTGCGACCGACCCTGCTAGCAAGGGCAAGCTCAAGCGCAACGGCAACGGAGCTGGTGGCAACTACAACGGCAATCGTTGCAAAAATTGGCAGCGACAAAACTACCAAGACAGTTCGGACGACGGTGACTACCATCGTGGCAAGTCCCGTTAACGCAAACGCCGCCAAGCTGACTTGGGTGACGATGGTGACGCCGACGGCAACTGTCGCAAGGCGTTTCGTCAAGAACGCCGCGAATCAAGCCTCATTGCAGTAGCCACCTCCATCAACCCGCCTCTGCGTCTCACAGCTCAGGCTAACGTTGCTCTGGAAACTACCTGGACTATTGACTCTGGGTGTACGAGTCATGTGACGCATGAAGCCCAGTGGTTTCAAACATCTATACGAGTGGTGGTTCCATCACGGTCGATGGAAAGAATCAAATTCCGATTGAGGGTATTGGCCGCGTTGATCTGGAAGTCATCGGCCCCAGAGGCAACATGAAGAAGCTCACCCTTCATGGCGTCCTCTATGCCCCCAGTTGCATTTCAGCTTATTCTCGGTTTCTGCTGCTGTAAAGCATGCCTTTCGCTTCAGCTTCGATCGCAAGCAGTGTACTATGCAGACCGATGAGCGTTTCAGCGTCAAGGCACCAATGGCTAACAACACAGATCGGTATCAGTTGCAGGCCAAACCTGCGGTAAACGCATCGGCATTCATTGCCGGGTAAGCAACGACCTTTTCTGGTTTTACACAAACACCTTGGGCATCCTAACGTTCTCATCATGCATGATCTATCTAGGAGCCAAGCCATCCGTGGACTCGACGGTACTGCGTCTGTAAACCCGATGGAACCGTTCTTCTATACGGCATGCACGCTAGCGATGCCTCACCGCTCACCCTTCTATTTCAATAGAGTAGTTGACCGTACTTCAGCACCATTAGAAAAGGTTCATACAGACATTTGTGGTCCTTTACCTGTGCCTAGCCTTACTGGCTGCCGTTACTTTGTGATCGTTATCGATGATTAGTCCCGATTCATGTTCACATATCCGCTGAAAAACCGGTATCAGCTCTATGAATGCTATGATGACTTCAGGAAGAAAGCCCGGAACATTTTTGGCATCAGTGTGCTTGAGTGGCGTCCGTGTTCTATCGAAGAGCACGATATCCAGGTACTCAAGGCAGATAATGCCAACGAATATGAAAAACTTGGACGTGAAATCTTCCGAAAGCATGGTACACACGCACAGTTCACCAACGCATACACTCCGCAACAGATCAGAGTTGCGGAACGTCACATGAGAACTATCATGGAACGGGTACGAGCCCTACTGCTTGACGATAAACTTCCCAAGCAACTATGGGCAGAGTGTGTCTGTCATGTTACGACCTTGATCAACATGACTTCTAGCTCAAAGACTTACGCCCGTACACCGTATGAGCTCTGGTACAACCGCATTCCATCCATGCAGTACATGAAGGTAGTGCGTACGTTCGTATTACAAAGCAATATCGCGTCAAGCTCGATGCTCGAGCACGGCTGTGCATGCACCTAGGCGTACACGACCATAAGAAGGGCTATCGCTTAATGGACCTCAACTCTCATGCGATTGTCTTCAGTCGAGATGTAATGTTTAAGGAAGAGGGGTACCCTTTCCTGGCTAACCTGACGAAAACACTATAACAACCTGCGATCGAGTCCGATCAGCAGGTCCACACGGAACCGATTGAACCGGCTTCCACCCCTTAGAGAGGCGCTCAACAGGACCCAGATACATTACTCGCTCCGAACAGAGGCATACTCTGAAACTCCATCGCTTCCTACTCTTAAGCGACCCCGTGTCACGACCGATGACACGGAAGTTACCCTCAATTCCGAGGAAGATTTACAAGAGCAAGAGCAACGCAGAAAACAGCTCTATACATTGCTAGCTATCCGTAATGTAATCGAGCCCACCACGTATCGAGCGGCCATGAAGTCGTCTCACGCTACTCGGTGGCGTAAAGCAGCTGAAGCGGAATATAAGTCCCACATGGACAACCGAACTTGGGTTCTGGTACCCCTCCGAAAGGAAGGAAGTTTTTAACCTGCCGATGGGACTTTGTAATGAAATATACCGGCATAGGCGCAATTGACCGCGTCAAAGCGCGTCTCGTGATCAAAAGATTCCTATAGGAACATGGAATTGATTACAATGAGACTTTCTAACCTGTTATCAGGATGGAGGTACTCAGACTCCTTCTAACAATCGCAGCGTTGCTAGATCTTGAAGTCTACCAAATGGACGTAAAAACAGCATTCCTCAACGGTTTGCTAGAGAAGGAGATCTACATGGCTCAGCCGGAAGGCTGTAAAGTCCCCAGTAAGGAGCTTCTAGCGTGCAAACTCCTAAAGAGCCTGTACGGGTTGAAACAAGCTCCCTGAGTAGGGTACAAAACGTTGTCTGCTTTCCTTGAAAGCCTAGGGTCCCACAAACTCATTAAGGACAGCTGTGTGTTCAAACGCACGTTTAATGGTGTTCCGTGCTACATTGCTGTGTATGTTGACGACCCGGATCATTGCGCCTACACCAGCCCTCGTAAACGAGCTGAAATCTGCCCTGAAAAAGCAGTTCTGCACGACCGATTTAGGGGAGGTGAAGTTGTTACTCGCCTGGTCTATTCAACGTGACCGTAAGAACCGAACGATCTTTATCCCCCATCACAAATACGGTACGAAGGTCTTTGACCGCTTTAGCGACTACATTCCGTACCCTATAGCAACCCCAGCAGAGCGGAATGTTAAACTCTCCGTAAGCGGTCAGCCCAATAGTGAGGCAGAGAAAGATGCGATGAAAGATATTCCGTATCGCGAAGCCGTTGGCAGCATCATGTATCTCATGGTAGGCACGAGACCCGACATGGCATTCTACATGCGTGAGGTCAGCCATTTCCTAGCTAATCCGGGAATGGGCCACTGGAAAACAGTAGCTAGAGGTCTGAAGTATCTATTAGGGACTAAAGAATACAGTCTCCCCCTTGGTGGATCTCTCGATGTCGCACCCGAGAAACTGGCCGAAAAGATGACAGCAGTGACTCTGACTATGCTAACTGCCCCGACACGAGTCGATCAATCGGTGGATATGTGACTATACTTGCAAACAGTCCAACATTATGGTTTTCACGCAAACATTACACGGTGGTTCTCTCTACAACAAAGGCAGAATACATCGCCCTGTGTCACTGCATGCAAGAGATGATTCCCCTCAAACTGCTCCTCAAAGAGTTAGGTTTCGGCACGACACAAGCCAATGTTATTCACGAGGACAACCAAAGCTGCGTTATAACCCCGAATTACACGGGAGGTCGAAGCACATTCATGTTCGATACTGCTTTGTGCAGAAAAAATGTCGAGCGACACGAGTTCTCCGTCGATTACTGCAATACCAAAATTATGGTTGCTGATATATTTACCAAGGCTTTAGACAAACATCACTTCAGACAACTAAGGGCAAAGCTCAGGAGGAAATCTCTTGATGCTTAATTAGCCATTCCGGATATTGTACGAGAATAAAACTAACATGCCTACTCAATTGCGTTCCTTTAGTTTTTTTTCCACTGGGTTTTATATTTTATTCGCTCTAAGGTTTTCTTCTTACTGAGATTTTCCTGGTACTATACCGAATTATAATAGGCATATGAATCTCTATATCCATACAGACACAATTTGCTTTTGCTGGGAAATTTATTTTCGATAAGGTAAATGCGGTTCCTAACTACCTACTTTTTCTTAAAGACAATGAAAGGCCGAATAGAGGCCACGAAGGTAATCCAGTCACTCACCGACGACACTGGCTCGGGCTTCTTCAAGTCATAGATGCGCCGAACCTTGCTTGTCTTTCCTTGGACATTGAGCACGAATGCATGCCCAACGAGGCTATGATTGTACGCGACGACGAAGAAAAGTCCGTTGTAGAGAGGCACTTCCTCCAGTACACGTGCCCCACGCCGTCCGGCATCGGTGAAGTTGTCCTTGTCGATGGCCTTGAAGATGAAATCTCGACCGGCGTCTATGAGGCGGCGCAGGAACCGCAGCACTACCTTCCACGAAGTGCCCCGAGCGAGGTCCACTCCATGCTCTCGGAGCTCGTCCGCAACAAACGTGTCAATATCATCCGGCGTGACGATGTCCGGGTGACGAGCAAGCTCGGGCGCGCACTTCAATGCAGTGAACATGCACAAGCCTCGCGCGTCAGCACCAATTGCCCCTTGCCGGACTCGTCCTTAGGCCAGAAGTCCTTGAACTTTTCCTTACCAGACTCCTTTCGGCGATCCACGAGGTCCACATAGTCGGCGAAACCATCGTCCAAAAGTTGGTGAAGAGGCTCCCAAGTGCGTTGATAGTAGCGTCAGTTGACGAGCGGACGGCTGAGCCATAGCACACGGTACTCTGGACCACGAGGAGAAATGCGGCAGTCGTTGATACGGGCCACTCTCCAGGTCTTTGTCGTAGTTACATAGTCAGCTGTAACAGTCACTTGCTTGCTGTTGTAGTACTTGCCATGTATCGGGTAATACACGTCACCATCTGACGGTTCATCGGTGTCAGAAGTGCCCAGTTCGATGACTGTATTTACACATTTGGTGGCTACATCCAGTTCGTTGCACGAGGTACCTGCGTACGTGCCGTGACGCTCTGGTCGGTTGCAGCAGTCGGGGCTCTACGAGATGCCTTGGCAGTCATATCAGCAACCTTCTTTACCTCTGGGTGATGCCACTGCAGGAGTCGCACGGCGCAACACTGCTTACTGTGGGTGCTGTATTCATAGACTCTGCAGCAACCTCGGCCATGGCTGCTTGAAGAGCCACTGCAAGCAGCCCACCAACAGCCTTCCTCGCCTTGGCCCCAGCAGCCTTCGTCGGCTTCTTCAGCTTGGCCCCCGAGGACTCACACCCTCCGGTCGCCGTGGTGGCTGCCTCAACGCTGGACTTGGCATCTGAACCTTGGCGCTTCTTGCCAGCAGCCGCACGCTTCCGCTTGCGCTCTCAAATCTTGGCTGCAGTACCGATCTTCCTGTTCTACAAGCCTTTCGGCGCTGAAGACGACGTGCCCGGCAACAGTGCTGCTGAATGCGCTGTCTTCGAGAGTGTCCCCATGGCTTGCCCGCGAATTCCTTCTTCCCAAAACAGCAGGGCTGAGTGGGCTAAGTCGGAGCAGCTAACTGGGGGGCTTCCTTGGTAGTCGACTCTTTGAAGCCTAAGGCGTTTTCAACGAGATTCTTCAGACCTGTAATATTACATGCATTCTGGCATGTGCCAAAAAGATGCAAAAATGCAGGGAGGCTGTCAATGTTTGCACCTTTACATAGTGGCGCATCATACCAGGTACCTCAGGAATATGATGATCTGATACAAAAGGTCCCTTCAAAGCTGTTAGTCAGGAAGTAACTATGCTATATAGTCTGTACCAGTGTAGTCTTGCTAGGACCAACCATCTAAACCCTGCTGCTGGCAGTACGTCATCTCTAATCTAACTTACTTCGTCTATTGACGACTCCTCCACACTCCTATCCCCCTAGTCTCTCCGTTATCCTCGCAACATTGCCGTCTCAATCTCCACGAAGCCGTGCCACCGCGCACAAAAACATCACGTTCATGATGTGGCGCTTTGCTTCGAACGAACTGCACTGGGTAGCACGCCTTCTTTGTCAGCGAGCAAGTACACGTAGTATGCAATCAGCATATGTGACAACGTCGAACAAAATGATACTTCTCCACCATTTAGAGTTATCGATATAATCGCCACCAAAACGGGTTGGCTGGCTTTAGGAACTAAACGAATTTTCGAGAAACGGCCGGGTTTTTGTTTTGGAATTCAAAGTATCACTAAAGCGATCCACAGTCCTAACTGAACGATCTAGTGGGCATGGAAGCTCCGTGCTCAAGCGCCAGAAAGCCCTCGGCTCCCGCGCCTTCCCAACAGCAGCAGGAACCTCCCTCTGCTGCTGCACACCCTCGGCAGCAGTACTCGAAGAGGCAGACAACAGTAGTGATGAAGACTGGAGGGATGCTAAACCTCCTGACAGCGAGGAGGCGGTGACCGACATGGACGCCAGCAGTGACGAGACGGAAGGGGGGCAGGACATGAGTATCAATTTGATGGAGCTCGATGTCCAAGACATGGTATTGAGCCTCATAAAAGCCGACGAGTGTCAGCGAAGCTGCCTCGAAGGGAAGGCACAATGCCTCCAGAGCCTGGTTGCTCAATGTCACAGATGACCAAGTCTGAGAAATTGACAAGTTCAACTACAACTTGCCATTTGTGGGTAACGTCTGCCGCCCTTCGTTCGCACGTTACCTGGGTGTGACGCCACTGTCTATTCAGCGCTACAAGACTCGCGTGCCGGACGGGAACATTTCGGTAATGGCTCACGGGAATACGATAAACAAACACGCGCCTGCCGTTGGCGTACCCTGGCTCGTTAAATGATTCACTGAGTTCGCGCTGGAGGGTAGTTAATGAGGTTGTCTCCGTACGCGTGCGTCTCCAGAAAAGCTGATGGGCTGACCAAGAAGTACTATAGTCACGCGGACTATACGTTACTACCGGCCTACTTAACGTGGGACACTGTGTATGACGAGATGCACGCTTACGTCGAGCAGGTCCGGCTACGAGTGAGGGAGCCTGTGCGATCGACAATGAGAAAGCTACTGGAACTGCATTGTTCGCAGTTCCGAATCCAATCTTTGCGTTCCAATGTGTGCGACGTGAGCTACCAGGCCCGATTGCACAGCGGATCAACTGCTAAAGAAACGGAGGAGATGGGAGTTCATACGGTGTCTGCGCGTGAGATGCGGTGCGTGTTTGCTCGGTGTGGATAGTAACATCATTTTGTTTTGAGTCATTGATATAAGTATCATTTCTAGTAGTATACACAACATCTGGTTTTCAGAATGATACCTACCTCCATTGGCATACCAGCCGACCGACCATGTGGTGTGTCACACAAAACATATGTACTATTAATTGTATAGATATACAAAACTACAAATCAACAAAGTAAAAACAAGTAAAAAGGTAATTACGAAAAACCAAACGGTTGGTACAAAGCAAAGCGCACTTGGTGTGCTTTGCAGCGCGTGTGGTACCAGTTCAGAAATGAGCGCTAGAGGACTTTATGTGCCGAAGTGATTATTCAGCAGAAAACGGTGTGTGAATGAGGACGTAAGTTGTGAACTGATGTGCATTGAGCTGCTGGCAGCTAGTTAGCCACCAGCTCGTTTGTTACCTAGGAGTCTAGAGCACGAACCTCGCTACAGACGCGGTGCTCTAGGTCACCACCGCCGCGCCTGTCGCCTCGCTTGCTCTTTCCGTCCTGCAGCAGTCTGGTGTAGCTGTCTGTGTTTCTGTTCGCAGCCTGTCACTGATGTACCCATTCGTCGTCCAACATTCCTTCCTGGGACGTCCTCCTTTGATCAGCTCCCGCAGCTCGCTCAATCGTGGTGCTGGCAATGCCTTGGCCATCGGCTCGCATTTTGTGCGATTCACAGTACTTCACCTTGATGGCGCTCTTCTGCTCGAAGTTCTTGACGAATTTTACGCGAACGTCGATGTGTTCTGCTTTACCAGATGACTCCCCCCGTGCCCAGAAACTGGACACGTGCCCCAAGTCCTTGACGTTTAGAACCATCATGTCTTCGAAGAACTTATCCACGTTGGGAACTCTCGTGCCCGTAATAAACAATTCGTCCACATATTCACCCACAACCGTGAGGTCGGACCTGGCGCCTCTCTTGTACACGCACCAGTCCGTGTAGCACGGCTCGGAACCTAGCCTCATCAACGACTTTCGTAGGTGCAGCGCTCACAGACGACATGCCTGCTTCTGGTCATACAAGCTTTTGCGCAACCTTAGCGCCACCTGCATTTCGTTCGCAACCCCTAGATCGGCTAGCCTCATAGCGTCAACCGCCATGCCCCGCGTCACATACAGCAATATCTCCACTTTAGACTCCTTGTCTGCCCTCACGCACCCGTTGGGTACGTATCCGTGCCTTGCGGGTACTTTAAACTTTTGCTAGAGCAAGCACAATCTTGGCAGACAGACAGGTCTTCGAGAGCAGCGCTGAATGTGTCCACGTAGTCCACACCATACTCCTGCTCGTTACCGCAAGCAACAAGCCTAGCTTTAAACCTCTCCAGCGTGCCGTCCGTATGCTTTTTCGTCTTGAATACCCACTTCGAGCGCAACAGCTTTGCGTGCGCTGGCCTTGTCACGAGCTCCCACGTATTCTTCACCTCCAACGCATCAATTTCCTTGGGCATCGCCTTGCTCCATTCGATAGCACGGGCAGAGTTCATTGCCTCTCTATTGTTCTTCGGGTCTTCCAAGAAGCTCAACATGGCAACCGGCACATATCTCCGCCCCATGTTGCGCTTGTGCATCCGAATTGGCTCTGCCGGGTGTTCAGGTACAAGCTCTTGGTTATCAGCCTCTCTATCAAGAGCTCATTTCGTTGTCTCATTGCCTCTGTGTGCCTGCTTGACCCGTGCCCTTTTGTTGCGCTTTGATCTCGTCTTGGCTTTGGCTTGGGTGGCAATCTGCTTCTTCCGTTGAATGATCTCTTCCTGTTCCTGTACAGCACGTCCTAGTTTAGGATCCTCTCGGCGGAAATGTGCTTGCCGATCCTCATTGCCGGAAGCATCGAGTGTCTCCACCATCGTCACGTGCTGTGTCACAATGACGATGCTCTCATGCAGTAGGTATATCTTGTTGCCTTTAGTCTCGTCATCCTTACCGATGATCATACCGACCTCAGCCCGAGGCTTCCACGTTTCTTGCCTGGCACGCGATACGCCGTGCACGCGCTCTCGAATTTCACGATGGCGGATACCTACGGCTGGACGCCGGTTAACATCTCGAGAGGCGCAGCTCGGTTCGGGTTTGCGCTTGTCGGTTCTTATTCAGGATGTATGCCGCGTACGGCAGTGCATCCCCCAAAAATGCAACGCTAGCTCACTGGCGAAAATCATGCACCTCGCCATGGTTAGGACTATCCTATGCATTCGCTCAGCCTTGCCGTTAGAAGCTGGGCTCTTGGTTTCTCTCATTTACCTCACCGCTCCCGTCGACTGACACAAACAGTTCCACGTTCCTATATTCACCGCCTCCGTCCGTGCGCAAGAGGTGTATCTTGCAGTTGAATTGCCGCTCGAAGCACACCAGGAAGCCCTCCGACATCTTGGCTGCTAGATCCTTCCTTTTTGCCAAGAACACTCTACAGTAATTGGTGTGATGATCTACGAAATTGATCAGGCACCTGTTGCCGTTGCGGTTCATGCGAGTTATTGGCCCCTTGAGGTCGCTACAAATGACTCCACAAATCCTGTCGATCGGTGCGTTCCTGCTCGAGCCCTTCTTGGGCTGGGCGGCCTTCGGATGCTTACCCTTTGCACACGTTAGGCAATTAATCATGGTTCTAGTCATATTCCTACTCAGGGGATACCCATACGCAAGAGATAAGGGTTCTCTCGAACCAGTCATTCCAGATAGACAGGCGTTCAGTATACATATAGAAAGCATTAGATATACACCTTTAAAGGAGTGTTATTAACTCAGTTCAGTGAAATTTAACCTTGGATGTGTAGGTCGATTGGTACTCGGTATCAATGGCGACCGGGAAGACCAGGCCTTCTACATACTGAGTTGCAGTGACGCCCGGCGTCTGCCCAGGTTAGCGCGTTACGCTTCCTCACTGCTACGGTGCGTGTGACCCCCGTATACTTGGTAGCACTTGTAGTCAATCCTGAGACCAGCGCGGTTCTCTACAATCAGGGTCTTTCTGGGTATGGAAGACTCATGGAGTCAGAGGCCGACCATGCAGGACTTTCCTAATCTCACGGGTGCCCATTGGGTGACGCTGGAGAAGATGGTCAGGCTCCTGGACGAGGCAGCCTCTACTGGATTTCCCAACCTTGCTGCAGAGCAGCAGAAGGCGCGCGTGGAACCCTTCGACAAGAACGAGTCGTCGCTAATCGCCCCCATGAGCGCTGCTGCGCAAGAATCCACTCGTACAGCAATGCCGGCTGAGCCCCTAGGGGCTGCGAAAGCGTCGACCACGACCTCAGCTCCGTTGGAGACGCGGTCAATTATGACGAAGCCCGTCAAGATGCTGGTTCCGACGGTCGACGTCAAAAACCTAGATAGTCTCGTCTTCTGGGCTCGGGAGTTTGAGATTGCGCTGAGCCCCGGCCAGATCTACGACGTGAGAGCTCAAGTTGGGTTAGCACTGGCCAAACTGGGAGGGTGCGCACGCGCGTAAGGTATGGCCCGTGAGACGGCGTCGCCAGGGTATTTCACCTCGTGGTGGTTCATGGAACAAGAGTTGTGTTCCACCTTCCTCGTGGCCAACGTGGCCTACCGTCACCGCTCCAGCTTTTCGCGGTGCAAGCAAGGCAAGCGCTCGTTACAAACCTACATTATGGAGTTTTAAAATCTCGAGGCAGCTATGTCTAGCCCCCCTCTCTCTGACGACGTCGAGGTGACGGTCATCATTGATGGGGTCCGCCCGGGTTCGGTGCGGATGGAGCTATTCCGACATCAACCGAAGCCGTTCAACGAGGCGGTACACATTGCCATGTTGGAAGACCATTGCGTTCGCTCGGTGCAAGTACATTCACCGCAGACCGAGATGAACGGCGGCGCCACTTCCACGGAGATTTCTCTTGCTGAGTCGGCACACTCACAGCGTGGACAGCGTGCGAGTGATCGCTGTTTCGGTTGTAACCAGCCTGAACACTTCCGTCGGAATTGCCCCACTAACCCATGTGGACCGCACGTGGCATGCAGTCTTCGGCTCGACCGACAATCAACAGCATGGAGTCGACAGCGTCGGAAAACGGCGACTCCCAGTAAATGTGGGACGCCATACTGGGAGACTTCGCTCCTCTCTGAGGAAGGGGATTGATTCTCCGCCTCATCTTCAGGAGAAAGTCCCAGAGACACCACTGCTGTGTCTCTCCGTGGCCGCGGCGCGGCCGAATCTCGTGGTCGTCACGGCCAGCGTAAAATGGTATCAAGAATCGATGACGGTCTTGATCGATTCAGGTGTCTTTCAGCGTTGCGTCAATAGCTAGTGTGACCAGGAACATAGCATTGTATGCTAGTCATCTCACAGTAATACCGATGTTTCTGTTCGCCTGGCGACTGGTTCCATTGTGTCGACAGGCAAGGTTATCTTACCCTGGCACGTGAAGTTTGACGATTTCGACTCGGTCGAACCGTTCATTGTCTTGGACATGAATGATCGGTACGACTTGATCCTTGGCATGCCCTGGCTTGCCAAGCATGAGCCATGGATCGACTGGAGCAGTCGCACCATCGGTGCCAGTCATAAGCCCCTCGTGGACAGAGCCCTGGCGGGCCATGCCCCCTCTCCTTCCCGAGACGGGTTTGAGCATGACACCGTTTGTCCCGAGGCGAACAACACGATGTTGCCACTTTGGAAGTGTTAGCATCGCCGACAGCATTTCCTCCTCAAGCTTCATGGTTTTGGAGACGGTAGAAAACCAGACCCGCAGGTCCCAAGCCCCACTCTCGAGGGGATACAGGGTCCTGTTGGAAGCAACCGAGTTGCGCGTGCCATGGAGCTGTGGGCTCGCAAGGCACGGATGCCGTACGGGAACCCCGCGGGGAGGAGTGGTAGCGTTCAGGCTACCACTCAACAGGTCATTCTAGCTGGTTCAGCTCACCCATACGGCGGCGCTGAAGTTGTTACTCGCCCAGAAGAACGTGAGCTGATCCAACTCCCACCACGCAAGGCGTTGGAGCTGAATCAGCTCACGCCGGAAAACGCGCTGTAGCTGGTTCAGCTCACGCTGAACATCGCTCTGGGGTTGGTGCTCGCGCAGATAACAGTGGTCGAGTTGGGGCTCCCACTACGCAAGGCGTGATAGCTCGATCAGCTCGCGCGAAGGGTCGAGGCGAGCGCGGCGCCAGCGCTCCCAAGGACGAAACGCTCCGAGTTCTAGACGTCCTCACGGAAACCCAAGGTGGGTGTGACCCTCGCGCTTTTGCCCTCGGTATCCGAGCTCTTGGAGCTCGAAGAACTCTCCTACCTCGAGTTTCTGGAGTCCTTAAAGGCGGGGGAGTAAGAAGAGGTTCTCCTCGTTCGGACCGAACATCGCTGGGGAGCTCAACTCATGGGCCCAGAGGGACTGGAAGACGAGCGGACCTCTCGGAGGAAGATGCGGTATGGCTCCGTAATCTTACAAGATCGCCCAGACGCATACTACGGCCTCCTCAAGGACTTCTTCTATGTCGTTAACGACGATCCTCTTTCGGTTCTTCCACCGGGTCGAGGTGTGCGCCAATAAATCGATCTGGTGCCAGGCACCAAGTATTGTACCACAAGGCAGTGGCCACTTCCGAAGGAACAAGTCGATGTCATCGACGCGTTCTTTGCAGCAAAGCACACCGCAGGCATGACCCGCGAGTCGAAGACGCCGCACTCGCCTCCGAAAGTTCTGCGTGCGTAAACCCATGGGAAGTAGCGCTTGATGCACGTCTTTAACAAGTTGAATGCGGTAACCATACCGGCATCGACGCCAATCCGGATGAAGGATGTATAGCTGAAAAACGTGGTGGGTTGCCCTGTGTTCAGTGCACTCGACATGGTCGATGGCTACTATCAGCTGCTGATGCGTGAGTCATATATTGCACTTACAGCGGTTAGTACTCCCAGCGGGAGGTTGTGGCAATGGCTAGTTAAGTCACAAGGACTATCGAACGCGCTGGCCACGTTCAACAAGCTAGTCACACGGCTCTTCAGGCAGACGAGGCACTTCCTGCAGGCGTACGTTGATGAAAGCTTCGTGCACATCCGTGCCTCCGCCGAAAACACCGCCATCTAGCCCCACCTGGGGCACCTCCTCGAGGTTCTGTTGTGCATGCGCGAATATCACTTGTATGCGAATATCAACAAATGCATCTTTTGTGCCGAAGGGAATCCCTTCCTGGGCTGTTTTCATGATAAGGATGATGTCCGTGCGGATCCGGAGAAGGTGGGCGCCACTGACCAGTGGCCTGTGCCCACGTCGCAGAAAGGTTTGCGCAAGTGGATTGGCCTGGCCAACTGTTGGCACAAATACAGTGCCAACTACGCTGAGATGACCCGTCCGCTTACTAATCTTCTCAAGAAGGACGCGTGATGGCCAAGGACCGCTGAGGCCGAGCCAGCTTTTCAGGCCATCAAGCGCAGCTTGCAAAGGGCTCCAAAATTGGTGTTGCCAGACGATGATCGCCCCTTCAGTGTGGTATGCGATGTATCAGATTTTTCCATTGGCTGTGCCCTGTTGCAGACGGATCCGAGGGCCGAGAACGGATTATCGCATTTCAGGCGCGCCAATTGAAGGCAGCGGAGAAGAACCACCCCGTCCACGACAAGGAGCTCTTAGCTATGAAGTACGCTTTGGTCAAGTTTCGGGTACACCTATTAGGTCAAAAACCCTTTGTGATTTACACGGATCATGCCTCGTTGAGGACGGCGACCTCGTCACCTCATCTATCCCGGCGCGGGGGCTCTCCGTTTTCACCTAGTACAACTTCACCGTCGAGTACAAGCCTGGGAAGCAGATTGTCCTCGCGGACGCGCTCTCCCGACGCCCAGACTACAAGTTGGCACACTTGGCCTACCTCGAGTCACCGCTCTATGAGCTGAGCAGAAAGGCATACTCCACTGACGACGACCTGGTAGGTCTGCTGTCCGCTCTGGTGATCCCCGACAAAGCCGTGGATTTGACGGCTCGGCCGTGAGCTCGCGTGCATCGTTACTCGGTCGTAGACGGATTTCTCTACTATCAGGTCGATCGCGATGAGGAACCTCGGATTGTCGTGCCGAACGACGAGACCCTGCGTCACCGGGTCCTCTACGAGGCTCATGACACACCGCTTAGCGGCCACCACGGACATAAGAAGACGTATACGTCGGTGGCTCGAAGCGTTTGGTAGGCCTACATGTATTAATGGGTAAGTTCGTACGTCCAGACATGTGAGGCGTGACAACGCGTTAAACCTACGCCGTCAGCGTCAGCGCCGTTGGCAAGCTTGCCGGTTCCGGCAGATTGTTGGCGCTCTGTAAGCATTGACTTCATCATCGAGCTACCCGCTGACTCGCGTGGCCACACTGGAATCTTGGTCTTTGTGTGTCGCCTCAGCAAGATGGTGCGTCTGACCACCGTACGGAAGCGTGTCACGGCGCCCAAAGCGGCACAGCTTCTTGTTGACAACGTCTTCCGCCACCACAGCCTCTTCGACGCTTTTGTCAGTGATCGGGATCCCCGCTTTGTGTCCCGCTTCTGGCAGCATCTCTTCCGCCTGATACACACGCGGTTGAATTTGTCCACGGCGGATCACCCTCAGATCGGCGGGCAAACTGAGTGCGTGAACCGCGTTATGGAAGACGTTATTCGTAGCGTCCGCGCGGCAGAACCCACTTAGCGGAGTACGCCTATTCACCAGGTGAAAGTTTGCGCTCAAAAATGCGGGAATGCGTCGACGGAGTTTACTCCGTTCTACGTGAACGGACTGCGGCATCCGCGTACCCCGTTGTCGTTACCACCGGCTTCTAATTTGGAAGCGGGAGAGCCTGACGCCGACGACGCTGGGGGCCTCAAAGGCCTACAATCGCCTGTCAAACGGAACCATTTTTCGTTCATTGAGACCGGCAAGGCCGTCCAATAGCCCGTTCGGGACGCCATGGCTGCGGATCAAGACAGACACAAGCAAAACAGCCATCGCCATGGGCGAGCATACGCTCATGTGGTTCAAGTGGGAGACCAAGTCTTATTAAATACAAAGAACCTGCCGACTTCTGCGGTGGCCGCGGTAGGCAGCAAGAAGCTGCGTCGTCGCTTTATCGTGCTGTTTACGGTTATTGGGGTCCATGATCATGCGTCCACGCTGGCCTTGCCATCTGTAATGACCACGCATCCGACGGTTTACGTTGGGCTGCTTAAGCCTTACCATCCGGCATTGTCGATCGACCCCTCAGGTTCTGCTGAGCCGAGTACTGACGGAGGGCATTCGCCACCACGTCCAGCGTCTCCGCCTTCGCAGTAGCCGGGGATGGGGTCGAGCGCGCAGCAAAATCCGCTGGTCGACGCGGGTTGCGATCCTCCAATGCCCCGTTTGTGAGTAGAGCGTCCGAATCCAACCGATATGCTTGGACGAGGAGCATAGCCCCCCCCCGCTCCCCGAAGGTTCCCTCGTATTGCGACATTCGGCGGCTTACCCGATCCAGTTCGCGGCCAAGATGGCCCACCTGCTCAGGCAAGACCCGCACGCGATGCCGCAAACGGCGCAAGTCCTCTGGGATATCGCGACCAACCTCGGCGATGGACTCAACGGTCTGAAGACGAGTACATAGAGTCACCAATTCCGCCCGCTGGCATCCAGAAGTCGCTGGCAGCTCTTCACGGCCGACAGAAGCCCACCCCGATTCTCGGAACTTGACGAAGGTGGGTCATCCCCACGCGAACCGGTCCAGCGACGCGGAGCGTCTCGATCAGATTCGCCTCCGAGGACGAGCTCCACCTCCACTTCCTGGTACTAGGGATGTCCCCAACTTCCATGCCGAGAAGATACTGAAGCGCCGTGGGCGTATTTGTACCTACCGGTATCTGGTGAAGTGGCGCAGTTACCCTAATAGAGAGAGCTCATGGGAGCCATGATGTCGCCTCAAAGAGGACAGCACCAACCTCGTGGCCGCTTTTGAGAGAACACACGGAGGCCGAGGACACTTCGAGGTTCTATCGGCTGCGACCGCGGGGACTTCTGGAGGATGACCAGTGGGGTAGGCATGTGCCGATCGAAGAAACGAGACTGCCACTGATCATCGGCGATCATCTTCGCCATGCGAAAGCGTAAATGAAGCTGAGCTAGCCAATCGAACCGATATGGATAAGACAGGAACTTAGCGCAGGCGTAGCACAAGAAGCGGAGCCAGACTTCGAACTCCTGTACGTTAGCCTGACGAGTCAGGCCGGCGTCATCCCAAAGAACGTCTGGGTACTTAACGCACTGCGCGACCCCGGCCCAGAACGTCGGATCAACCAGAGGTGCTCGCGATAGTCGCCGAGCGTCAAATATCCCAAGGCGAGAAGCTGCTCGCGCGCCCCCTGGGTGGATGCTTCACGTTCGCGCTTCGTGCTAACTGTCTGAGAGGTTTCCTGTCGGGTGCGGGTCGTCGATGGCGGCGTTCGTGATTATATGCTGCTGTGGCACGTCAGAGGGTGCAGCGTCTCGTTGAGACGCACGCTGATCCACGGTTTGTGCGCGCGCAACAGCGGCAGCAGTCTTGGGGGTGGGCTGCCCGGATGGTTCACACGTTGTCGCTCTGTGAGCTGCGGCGACGCGTTGGAGTCTGGGACCTTTCCATGCTCGCGGTCCCGATCCGGATAGCCAACCGGATCAGGACCATCCTCGCGTGTCGGCGACCGCTCCTGTGAGGTCCTGGTAGGCGTTACAGTGCTCGCGATGCCCTTCGGGTTGTGCGTGCTGCTTGCGTCCAGGAAGTCCTCTGCCTTGCTGGATTTCCAACGACTCATCCGATGGGGACCGGAGCTACTTCCGACGGAGCGGGTTCAGACGCAGAAGTACTCGCAGCGGCGAGGCCTACTTCGCTTGGCTTGGTGGCTCGCGGAGCTGTGGGGTCAGGTCATGCGTCCTCATTACCGGTGATCAGGTCGGGGTTGGGCGTGTCCGTGTCGGACTCGCTGGTATCCGGCTCCACGTAAGGGCCTGGCAGATACGCCCTCCTTGCACTTGTTGGCTCTGATCCGTCGTGTTGACTTGGTGCTTGGCGCCAGCACGGTTGTTGGCACCTGCTTCTTCTTCGGCGAGACCTTCACGCGTGGGGCGTCATCCTTCGACGTGGCTTCAGAAGCCCGCTCGGCCTTCTTCTCCGTGGTTCTCGACTTCGGGTGGGGAATCGAGGCGTGCCTGGTGGGCTTGGCGAGTTGAGCGTGCTCGCTCTATTGCGCAGATTCGTCAATGGGCTGGTAGCTCCCGTTTCCGCGGAATTTCCCCCTGGGATGGTGCTTCCCGTTTGGGTGTGGAAGGGTGTAACGAGCCAAGCTGGCCGGGACTCCCCTTTCTCGGAAGAATGGGATCTGACAGTCAGTGACTGATTCTTCTCCCTGGTGTATTACACAACAGCCGTGTGTGACACACCAGGGCCCCCGGATATAATATTCCGGAGGGAGCGTCCTCAAGTAGTCATATTCCTACTCAGGGGACCCCCAAATACAAGGGATAGGGGTCTCTCGAGCCAGTCATTCCAGATAGACAGGCGTTCATTATACATATAGAAAGCATTAGATATACACCTTTAAAGGAGTGTTATTAATTCAGTTCAGTGAAATTTAACCTTGGATGTGTAAGTCGATTGGTACCGGGTACCAATAGCGACCGGGAAGGCCAGGCCTTTTACATACTGAGTTGCAGTGACGCCCGGCGCCTGCCCAGGTTAGCGCGTTACGCTTCCTCACTGCTATGGTGCGTGTGGCCCCCGTCACACCAGACCCTTATGCGTCATCCATTGTCTCGACGGCGTCGGGCATGAGATGACCGAGTCGCTCGTGCAGCTACATAAGCATGCACTTCACTGGATCGCCTTACTGGATGTTTTCTTCAGCTTGATCGAGCGCAGCGTAGACCTCGCTGCTCTTATCGTCGTCCGTGCCCATAGTTTCGGTGACCCTCGCATTCATTTTGGTCGCTGTGTTCACGACGACGACGTCTTTTATCTTATTGACCTCGAACATACACGCTCCGTCAGCACTCCTTGCAAGGTACTGATGGCTTTCAGTGTAGACCAGCATGAACACCCTTTCTTCGGGTTTGCAGTACGATAGTAGCTTTTACTCATGTCGTACGTCGTAGTACACATTGCTTATCACGACGTCGTGTTCATGTTTACCGATCGCAGCACGAAGCACGATGCTGCCCTTCATGGTCACAGGCATGGACTGGCCTCGAAAATTCGCACGTTTTGTTGCAGTCAACAGGATTGATTAACAGGCTGGAGTCTGTCACTAAGTGTCGGTGGGCTCCTCTGTTCAGCACTCACAAGCCATTGTTGCTATTTCCCACAGCGAGAGCGAACATTGCCTGTTTGGCTTGGTTCTTGCTATTACAACTCTTCTTCAGATGGCCTGGTTGGTCGCAGCGCCAACAGCGTTTCACGCTGCCTTTGGTGCCTGCATTCTCTACAGCATTCGCGACCAGATTACCGCCACCGCTGTTGCTAGGATAGACACTGCTGCGACTATCGCGAAACTGTTTACCGTGGACATTGCTTCCACTATTCATATTTACCTCAAGCGTACCAACAATATCCACCGGTTCCCACGCTTGCGTGAAATGGTCAACGCAGCACCTGTCAAGTCTCGTTTTCATCGCCCTTTTGATCTCCAGCGGCGCGCACTCATAGATGGACTGCAAAATAAAACGATCCAAACAATCTGCAGTGCTTGTCAACAAGTACTGGTACGGCTCCGTCCAGGTACGATCCATGCGCTCTCGTGCTCGCAGCATTCGAATTACTTCCTCAACAGTACCGCTTTTTCATAGACCTCAAGCACGCGGTTCATTAGATGCTCTGGCGTAGGCGAGTCCGCCGAACAAAATGTCTTCATTCAGTCGAAATACTTGCGCGTTGGGCCCCCGAGGTACCGGTTCAGTGCACGAGCCTTGAAGACGTCAGGCCAGTCACCACCGCTAATCATCTGTGGGGCGATAAGTTTGTCCAAGAATATCTGTCCCCAGTCCTTGAATCCTACCCCAAGGCCTCATACATCCCCTTGCCGGACAACCTCTCAATCGGAAGCTTCGAATTCTTCAACGAAGGAATCTTTAGCACGAAGTCTAGCGGCGGTACAAACAGCTACTACTGTCGGGGCTCCTGTAGTGGGCTTACTTAGCTCACTACTTTAGCTTACACGTGTGCGCAACGTGTAGGAGGAAGCGTAGGTGTATTTATATTAGATTAAGTATACTTAGCTCACTAAGTATAGTTAGATCTAAATA
>BSXT01000292.1:0-49392 GCA_030267785.1 Phytophthora fragariaefolia
AATGTCCTTTTCAAGGAAAAGGGATATTCTCTGGTGTGAACCACACCGGCCGGTGTGGTTCACAAGAACTGAGTGTCACACACCACGACGGGTTACTGTGTACCAGGGTCTCTTAGATATAATATTTCGCGTAGACCTCCCCCAAGTAATATGTTACGTTAGGGGTCGGTCGTACCTAAAGGAGGACAGTTCACGAGAGCCAACCGCTGAGGAAGATCGCCATTTAGACAGGGCTTTAGTATGCAGATAGAAAGCACTAGATAGGTACTTGTGAGTGTTATTAATACAAGTCAGTTTAACTCTAACCTACAAGTGTGCAAGTCTATTTGATACTCGGTATTAAAGAAGACCGGTAACGCAGGGCCTTTTGCACCAGAGACAACAGAGACGCCAGACGTCTGTTGTGGTTAGCGTGTTACGCTTCCTCTTAGCTATTGTGCGTGTGACCCCCGTCACAATGGCCGACCCGGTAAGGTCAGACCTCCAAGGTAGGCGACGCTGGTCCCGATGGTAGCCACTTGCGTGTCGGGTGAAGCATATGTTGTAGCGTCTGGCGAGGTCGGACGAAGGGCGAAACATGCGGTGTCGTGGAAAATTTTCCGCTCGCGCGTCCAATTCACGCCGGAGGCGCTCAGCTCCGACGTTATCCTTGCCTCAGGATTCGCACGCTTTTCAGTCCCAACGCCAGGCGTAAACGAAGCCATGAACGACGTCAAGTCGAATCCACCGTCGCTTCTTGATGCGGCCGTGGGTCGCTTCGACGATGGGGTTTCCTTGCCGGGCTTGGTCTTCGCGGGCGCCGACGACGTCCGCGGCTTCTTCGATGGCGGAGCGGGAGCCTTATCCTCTGGTTCGGAGTCGGGCGATGTTACTGTCGCTCAAGGACTTCTTAGGCAGCCCCGCACTGCCCCGAGGGGTCGGTCGCTTCACCAGTTTCTTCTTCCCCTTCCGGGGTTCGACCACGGCTTCGGCAGACCCCGCCTTAGCAGGTGCCCGCTTGCTTGCACGCAACGCAGCTGGCTCGGAGGTGCGCCGCGCTGGGGCTCTTGTCCAGGCCTCTTCGGAGCCGGTGACATCAACGACGTCAGGCTGAGCCGCGGCAGCAACGGCAGCCGGAAGCTCGCTGTCCGACGGAGCTGTGTCGGTTTTGGACGATGGCGAGTTCGGTGCGCCGGCTGGTTCGTTGGTTCCGCGGGTGATCATGGTGTCGGTGGGAGATATTACCCCCTTCTTGCTTGCTTACTTGCTTGTTGGCTTGATTTGAAAGTGAGGAGGAAAGCGCCACGCGTCCATCCGGGGACGGCTCCCACTAAGAAAACCGATATTATCGGTATACCGGTGGCATCTATTTGAAGTTGAAAACATAATTCCCTGGCTTCACCATGGAATACCGAATCAAACCGGATCGCCTCATCCGTTTACATTCTCTAGAAGCAGTAACGAACATCGAGAGCTTGACGCAATTAGCCGACATTCATACGACGTTGTGCCAAGCAAACGAAAGTCTCAAAAGTCCATGCGAGCAAAACACTACCTTTTCTTTTTCTTTTCTTCTTTTTCTTCTTCTTCTTCTTCTTCCCCACCAACGGCTCTTCCACCACGTGCTCGACCGGAGTTTCTGTAACGGTTCCGAGCCGCTATCTCGATGGTGGCAGTCGCCTGTGCCCAACCCATCGAAAGCTCGGCGCTGCCCCGAAGACGTTTCAGCTCGAAAGGGTGCGACGCCATCGCATCGCTGGAAGTTGATGCGTCAACGCGTGACGCGCATTTCGGCCGCAGACTCGCAGGCGCAACGCCGACCGGACGTCGACCAGATGCAGAGCGCGACTCGGACGGCGGATATGCGACCGGTGGACTCGCTGACCCAAAGCCGCTGCCCAGCGCTGCACGCCGCGGCGTGGGGGGGCGACGTCCGAGAGCTCACGCGGCTGCTCGAGGGCGGAGCACCCCCCGACGCCGGCGACGAGAGGAGCCTCACGCCGATCATGTCGATGCTCATGCGTCACTGCCTGCAGGACACGCGCTGCGTGTTCCGAGGCAGAGACGCCGTGCAGAGGAACCTCGTGGTGGATGTAGGTGCACCGTGCGTCGGTGTGGCTTGGGGGGGATCTTGTGGCTGCTGAGGTGGCAGAGCTGGTGTCGTCTGCAGTGCCGAGATGAAGACGCGCAGCGTGCGGAGACGACGAGGGCGGTGCTGGCGTTGTTTCTGCAGCACGGCGCCGACCCCGACGCTCGTAGTGATGTACGTAGCAAATGGTGAAGGCGTGCCAAGTGGATCTTGAATTAATGGCGAGCCTTGTCGACGTCCATCTGCTCGCAAGCAGGGAGGGAAAACGGCTCTGCATTATGCAACAAACGACGGGCTCTATGACGCGGCGAAGATTCTTCTGGATGCTGGAGCGACTATTGACGTACAAGACCAGGTATCATTCACCTTCGTTCACCACGTTTTTGCTGATAATTTTGCATTTAACCAGACGTGTGCTTGATGAGCTTGTAGGATGGCCAATCGCCGCTATATTGCGCTGTACAGGAGCGTGGGCTGTTGGTAACTAATCTCCTGTTAAGCTACGGCGCATCTATTGACCTTCAAGATAAGCACGGCGAAACTCCGCTATCACTGGCAATTCGAAAGGGATACATCGACATTATGCAAATTTTCCTGAACCACTTTGCGCTTGTGGCGACTCGCGAACGGTTACATTTTGCAGGTAACGTGCTGTTTCAAGCTGTCGAAGCAGATTCTCCCAGTATTGTAAGGTTACTGATGGAAAGTGAATACGTGACGTTGGATTACCAGAATGCTGTGGGTGAGACAGCAATGCACCATGCCATCGCACACGGCAGTGCTCAAATGATGAAAGCTCTGCACACATTGGATACTGGTATCCAAAGCCTTTCCGTGCCTAACGGTCTCGGGGAGTCATGTCTTCACTTGGCTGCTCGCGTGGCGTCGATAACTGAATTAAAAGTTTTACTCGAGTTTTTGGAGGAAATGGATGAAGATGAAAAAGACCAGTTGGTAAACCAGATTGATGCGCACGGTGCTACACCTTTATTCTCCGCAGCGATGGCCACAGAAGCACGCTGTACAAACGATAGCAACGACCTGTTCTCTGATCGAAATGACAAAATGAACGTCTTGCTGGCCAGCGGTGCCAAACTTTTCCCGGTATCAAGTTCACCATTCCGATCTATGCAAGATTCTAGCGTTACACTGTCTGCATTGGTACGGCGGTGTCTAGGCCAGTGGCTATCTGAGTGTCAGAAAGAAGGTGATGAATTCTTATTGCGTGAGTTCTGCACGAGTTGGCTCGCTAACGTTCCCCAAGATCAAGATGCAGCAAGATTACTGCTTGTGCTCCACCTGAGTGTCTGCACGGGCTATACGGTCGAAGTTCTCCCGCTTCTCCTGATGTTACCACAAGAGTGTAAAGCAGTTGCGGGTTTCTTACAAAGCTTGGAAAGTTTTGAGAAAAGTCGGAACGGGTTGCAATTTCGCTCCCTGATAAACGAGATGCGTGTAGCTTGGATTAGCTAGTCTGCTCCGTGCATCGAGTCCAACTTCAATAAGTGGAATATGAGGGGCACAGGGTTTACGAACGGAAAAGTCAAGATGCAGCGGTGAATGAATAGTGCAATAGTCCAGCAGTTTACATACTTAACAATACACCTTCGCTTATCTCATTCGTCACTCCTTAGCGCTTCGCCACTTTGTGTGGCTATGAACATGCGAATGCATTTTGCTCATGAAATATTAGGATAAGGGCAGCATACCCTCCTGTTTGATCTACGGATTCAAATTAAGTATGCATCAACGAGTGTTTAACACCTATTATTATGGACGACTTCAATTTTGAAATGTCCAATAAACCGGCGATTTTCTCGCGTTACAAATACTGATATGGGTTAGTTTTCTTGTCTCCGGTATCCAGACAAATTTCTTGAGAAAATTAAGGCTGTATCCGGAGTTTCGCATTCAAGAACGTTGGGTTGTTCAACGTGAGGTACGGATAAACAAACAGTAGCGCCAAAGGTTGCGTTACTTGAGGATTAAAAAAAAAGTTTTTTGGTTCGAGGAGTTTTTCTGACTGCAACTTCAATTTGCCGAGGAGTCTGAATCAGTTATAGAAACTAGTTACTACAGTAGTTATTGTAACGGTTCGCTTTTTAACGTCAAGGCCATCGTTGGCGTGGCAATTCATGAAGTGCTGATCAAGACGTGGCAGCACCGTGCCTGTCCAGGCTCAACACTCAACTCGGAGATTCATTGATTAATGTCAGCTCAGCAATGTATCTCGATAGCCGACTTCTCCGGGAAGCTGCCGCTGCGTCCGCGCATTCTCCTGCTCATTCGAGGTCCACCCTTAAGACATCGACTGGCAGGCACGCCGCTATCAAACGAGTCGCCGCTGATTTTTGGGCTAGCAGATGACTGCAACGCCTTCTCGCTACATTGCGTCGTGCATGCCACCGCCTGCTTCAACGCTGCCACGCTGCTGATTCTTGTCGCCTGCTTCGCGAACATAACTCAGGATGGGTGTGGCCGGGCTGGGTCCTTCCTGACTCATCACTGCAAGTGCTCCGGATGTAGCCACTTGCTGCAGCTCACCAAGCTTTCGGCATGTACGCACATGTATTCGCTGCAGCCACGCGATCCAGGCTTTTGCATTTCTGCGTCCGTGTCAACACGACCAAGCAGCACTGCGCCACGTTGCAGTGACATTGCGTGTTCGTCACGCCGTTAGCTGAGATTTCCATCTCATACGAACTTGGACCGCGCGCCCGGCCGCCGAAGCTCGGGTGAGCAGCACTTCGGGGGCCGCGTCCGGGACTGCCGTCCTGCAGCGTGCAGAGACGGCGGATGTAAATCAGCGCCGGCTCAAAAACGAGGCGAGCGATGGCTGGAGCAGACGTAGACGATGCCCGGTCGCTCCGCGAGAAATTACGGCAACTACAGTATAAACAAATAATGAAGCGAGCCAGCATCTTTACAACGTTTTTGAGCTTGCACTCACCAAGTATAAACACAGTCTTGGGAGAGGATTAAGTCTATCCACTCTAAACAACCGCAGCGCAATGGCTGATAGTGAGTAGAGCACTGACCTACTGTAGTGCAGGTGACCTGTTTCCACGGTGGAATGTACACATCGAACCAGAAGGCAGCAGCCTCTTCTTCTCCAAAGCGCGACGCCGCCACCCACCCGCTTGGCGGCAGCGCTTCCTGTGCCAAACGCAGCCGAAAATCCCGAGCGGTCTTTCGCGCTGCTTGTCGCGCTTGACGCGGGGCCTTGCTAGCCTTTTCTCGGCACCTGTCCAGGCCTTGATTCCTCGCGGCTGCAGCCCGCTGCCATCCAGCCGCGGCGCCTGCCGCGCGGCTTCTCTCCGCCTTCGCGCTCGCGCCGGCCTGCCTGCGTCACCGGCGGCGCTCAAGTCTCAAGTCGCTTTTTTTCCGGCAGGATGCGCTCCGCCACGGGCGACTCGGCGGCACTCGGCGCTGCACGCCGACGGCGGGTCATTCGTGAACACGCCGACCGACGGCCGACCTGCCCGCGGAAGTGAACTCGGGCGCAGCTAGAGAGTCGATCGACGTCGGTCATGTCGCGCTCGCAGGTGGAGCAGGCGTGGCTCGACGCCGGCCGGCGAGGCGACGTCGACGCCCTGCGAGGTCTCCGCACGCAGCACCCCAAGTGGCTCGCGCTCGAGCGCGTACGTAGCCATCTCGGCGCCGTTCCGACGTCGCGAGTACTACTCTTGCGCCTCGCCTCGTCCGATTTGCCTGGCAGACGCGGCACTGACCGATTGATGCGCATCGTGGTCGTTCCTGCAACTTGCACTGACTGCTGCAGGTGGTGGCGGAGGAGGGCGGCACCAGGAGCACGGGCGAGGTGGAAGACCAGGCGCCGTCCTTCTGCGACTGGGACCAGTTCCACCTCCCCACGGTGGGCGCGTCGGCGCTGCACGCCGCGGCCTGGGACGGTGACTACGACGTGCTCGAGCTCCTGCTGCAGGAAGGACAGCAAGTGGACGCGCGAGGCCGCCGGGGCGTGACGGCGCTCATGGCCACGCTCATGAGGCACAACGTGCAGGCTCTGCGCGCCGTCTTCCAAGGAACGGACGTCGTGCAGCTCAACACGGTGATGGATGTACGTGGCGGTGATGTCGTGGGCGCTTCTTGGTGAGAGCGAGACTGACGACGGTTGACTTCTGGGCAGTGCCGCAAGGAGGACGAGGAGCGACTCGAGCACACGGTGCGTGTGGTGAAGCTGCTGCTGCGTCACGGAGCCAAGACGGAGGCGCGCGATTACGAGGGGAAGACGGCGCTCTTTCTCGCGACGAATGACGAGCTGGTCGAGGTCGCCAAGCTGCTACTGGACAATGGAGCGCGTCTGGACGCGCAGGACTCGCTCGGAAGGTCCCCACTCCACGCTTGCTTGCGAACTTGTCCGGAGCAGAGTGTGCTCGTGACGAACCTGTTGGTTTCGCGAGGAGCGTCGATCGATGTCCCAGACAAGGCCGGCGAGACTCCGTTTACGATCGTTGTTCGACGCGGGGACATCACGGCGTTGCAGCTGCTACTGAACCATCACTCGCTTGTGGCTACGCCTGCGAGGCAGGATTTCTCGAGCTCCGTGCTGTTGCAGGCTGCTGAGCACGGGGCCGTGGACATCGTGCGTTTCCTGCTGGATGGCAACTACACGAGCGTCGATGCCATCAACGCTCGAGGCGAGACAGTGTTGCATCTGGCACTGATGAAGCAACGCACGAAGCTCATTGAAATGCTGTGCAAGTCCAAGTCAGTCGAATTTCTGCTCACTGCCCGAACGAAGGGCAAGGGCGAGGCAGTTCTTCATTATGCCGCGCGCTATGGATCTTCTTCAGACCTGCAGCTGGTGCTTGCGCTGTTGGGCAAAAGAGCTCCAGCTGAGGTTAACATCGCGAGTACTCGGGGCTTAACGCCACTGTATCTCGCTTCCACGGCATCTACTGTTTCGCCGAGCGAAAGGCGTGACAAGGTTACTCAGCTCGAAAAGCTCGGAGCGTCGCTGATTTCTAGTAATGCGCTTCTCTTCCGAGAAGTGAAGAATGCTACAGGTGCAGCTCTAGTGGCCATGAACCCTGCTGTCCGTCGTTGTTTGGCGGTGTGGATGAGCGAATGCAGCTCATCGTCGTCTACAATTTTTTCGGACTTTTGTATCAACTGGGTCGCTTGCGTGCAGCGTCCCCAAATCAATCCAAAGCAGCAGCCAGTTACCAAGGGGCAACACGCACCAATTCAGCATCGTGTCCCAATGACACCGGCATTGGCTGCGTTGGTCTGTGCAGGTTACGCATCGGACTCAATTCCACTGCTTCTTTCGCTGCCGCTTAAGCGCGAGGCGGCCCCACGTTTCCTCGAGCTGCTGAAGACACTGGCTGTCGATACGAAGCACACGTTGCTGCAGAAGCTGCACGTGGAGCTCCAAGCAGGCTGGGAGATGTAAAGCGACGACAGCGATCGCAAAATGGCTGACGTTTCAAAGGCTGAGGCGTCTTGAAGGCCAAGAAAGTAGCGCAAGGGAGGTGCGCAGGGAGGAAGGGCGAGGTGCATGGCACACTATGCGAACGAAGCAGCCGCCCATGTGCAATCGCAGTATGAGAGAGAACGATAGCCGCCGGAGAGTGTTGCGGCCGAAGGTGCAGGTAGTCAAAGTAGCATTTAGCGGCGTACGAGTAGCCACACAATACATATAATGACCACCTCAAAAGCCCCACGTTGAAGTAGGTAGCTCCAAGTACGTCAGCGTGGCACTGCCACCAAGCAGCATGACATTCCATCGGACCACTGTCCTGGAACGCGTCAAAAGGGTGGCACCCACAGCACCAGAACTCAAGTGTACGCGCAATTCGTAGTTTATTTAGTGCTAACTGCGGCCTAATGCCAGGCACTAGCGCAGCGCTTAGACAGAGAGAAGAAAGACCGCGGGGTCTCTCCTAACGCCAACGGTGCTGCTGCGTGGCCAGCAACTTAGAGGGTCTCGGCGTCGGGGGCGATCGGCACGAGGTTGCCGGCGCCCTTGAAGGTCTCGAGGATGTTGGCCTGCTCGCTCAGGATGAGGCGGTCGCGGTTGTTGCCCAGCTCGGCCAGCTTGCGCCAGCGAGCGTAGTCCTCCGGGTTGCGCTTGTCGCCGTGGGCGTCCTCGGGGTGCTCCCAGTGGCCCTTGGAGAAGCCGATCATGGTCGTGATCTTCTGGTTCTTGATGTCGTACACGAGCGACACGATGGTGCCGGTCTCCTCGAGCCAGTTGCACTGCCACAGCTCGCCGGGGCGGATGCACTGGAAGGCCACGGTCTGGTAGTTGAGACGACCGGCCATGGGGCCACCGTGGATCGAGTACACGATGCGGTTCTCCGAGAAGAACCACATCTCATAGCGCCACTTTTCCGGCTTGCCGTCGGCGCCCTCGGCGTCGTAGTCGTACAGCAGGTGGAGGTCACGGATGTCCTCGTCGAACGACGGGTGCAGCGGCGTGTTGGTGTGGTATCCGGGCACTTGCATCGGCATGGTGCTTGAGACTTCTTGGGGACTGGGGGGGGGTGACTCCGAGACGGCAAGATGAAAAGTGAGGAGCGCTGGGCTGGCACGTGGCTCGAGCAGGTCACTCCTCCGGTTTTCATCACCGCCCTGTTTTCCTGCACGGGGTGGGCTAAAGTACAGTACAGTACCTCGGGGGCGTGGACGTGAAGGCCCGGACGTACATGTACGTAACCGGGAGCGCTGTGGTGCCTTCAATACACTGTAGGCTTCGCCGACGTGATAGCCTGCCGTTGTTGCCCCCAGACGGTGGGGTTGTCGGTTCCGGCGCGCAAGCACCGGAGATATGGCGCGCTATCAATCGCTGGGGAGTGGCATCTGGGCGCCACAGCGGACTCCGCTGCTGAGCGGAGACCGCCGAACATTCATACTGCCCATGCACTACATGTACATGTACATGTACAGCATCCACCAAACACATGGTAAACTCATTGTTGCCCGCGGTCGCAGTACAGACGTGCTTCAGATCGCATGGGCAACAAGAAGTCTGGGCGGCGCGCCACGAAACATTGCTGCTGGCGAGCTCACGCCGCAGCGTACTGCTCGCACCCCAATGCTCCTTCTCTACAGATTGGCCTTGAATCCGCGCGTCTAGCTCTTTTTTTGCCGCCAGGAAGCTTCCTGGATGGGAGCGGTGAGCACGTTTGATTTGCGACAGAACGAGTCGACCGAGATGCAGGACGAAAGAAAGCTTTTCCGTCGGACCCAACAAAGTGCACGCGCCAAAGAGCACCTAGCGACCCCGGAGCTGCGATGGACAACGCTTGGTGCATTTGATAGTCGCCAAGGATTACTCGAAAGAGGCATCAAAGTTCTGCCTCTTCGCCTTTGAGTGTCGGTCAAATTGACTTATAAGCTTAGCTAAGATAAGCGAGTTTGCTATCGAATCGGACGCCTTCGACTGCGTACATTCAATTCAAATCACTCGACATGCCCATGAGTGCTCGTACACAATGCCCCACACTGCATTTGAGGTCGATGGCACCAATTTCCTTTTCCTCTGACTGTTGGGGCAGCATCACAGCGCCGGTGTCGCTAAATAAATTTATCGTGTGGGTGGTGTTCGAGCTCTACATTCACCGAACGTCCTCCATGCTCAACTACAGTACTGCAGCTGACGACAGCCATCCAACGCCATTTTTTCTATAAAATTTTATTTAAAAATGAGCAAGAGTTGGTAGCGTACATGTACTGTATTACATGTATCGAATTAAACCATACTTTATCGGAGTGAAGATCATTAAATCCTGCTGAGAATCATGCAGTACACTTGTAGCGTGGCGAACTACAGGTACATGTAGGCTAGTTACAATACAAGTAACCTGCGATATTTGAGCGGAGAGTCCTAGGGGAAGGTACTTTAGAGCTTGGAAGCTCGTTGTTTTTGCTTGGTGTGAAAAAAACTGGTGTGCACTCATCTGAAGGCAACACAGCCGGTAGATCCGTGCGGCGTCTGCCATGCGCATGGACTGGAATTTACGAGCTTTGGCCTGCATGCTACATGTATCCCGAATGTATCGAACCTATCCACAACCATGCGGATCCCTTACAAATTAAATCGCTACAGTTGTTATGAGGTTAAGTGGGCGAGCGAGGCGTCGACTTGGTGTCTGGGCGAGTTCGCCCGGACCTCGGTAGTTTTCCAGGATCTTAGCTTGTGCACAGAGTACAAGGCGGTCGCGGCGGTTGCCGTATTCGGCAAGCTTGCGCCAACGGACAAACCCCTCCAGTTTGCGCGGTACTGTAACATTCCTTTTTGACCTCGCAGTGACCCTTGGAGAACACGCACATGATGGTGATCATCTGCTTCTGGCTCCAGTACACCTGGTTCACGATGGTGCTGCAATGCCACCGTTCGCCAGGACGAATGTCGACGGTTTGGTAGTTGAGATGAGGCCACCGGGGGTGTGTGTATACGGTACGCTACGCGTAGGCGACATATGCCACAACCCGTACACCTTTTCTAGATCAAATTGAGAATTTTCAAGATCAAAACAAGAATTGCTCAGATCAAAACAAGAAAACCTGTGAAATCTTAATATCAGATTATGTATAATATATTGGAGGTATTCTACAGAGCACGAATGCATTGTAATACCATGGAGGCTCGCCACTCTGCGACCTAGCCACTCTGCAATCTGCCATGAGGTACAAGCGCTATACTGACCAGCAACGGCATCGGATTTTAGGCGTCGCGAAGGACGGGGGCGTGTCAAGGTCACTCCGGAACTTTGTGACTCGGAGGCAACGCATACTCTCAGCTTTCATGCTCGCGCTCTGGACAAGCATGCCAGTTGGATCGTGATTACGTTTTATAGGTAATTAGTTGTATGAAATATATATGATTACAGGTTTTCTCGTTTTGATCTGAGCAATTCTTGTTTTAATCTTGAAAATTCTCAATTTGATCTAGACGGTCTTCTTCATTCACACGAGATGGAGACCACGGATGTCTTCGTCGAACAAAGGGAAGGGCCCAGAGATGGTAGCCGGGAATTTGCATCGACGCCGTGACCTGTCGAGAAACTTTGTAGTCCTGGGATTGCTTTAGGGTAAAAACGAAAAGACACCAATCACCTCGGTAGGAAGGAATCTTAATCCTCGCCGTGGGGGCTTGGGAACAGGTTCAACACGGGAAAACCAGTCTCTCTCGCAATGGCCCCAATCGTCTCAACCACCGGGTAAAATTCACGCGTTGCTGGCAAATGAGTCGCGTAAAATAAATTCGTAGCTTACAGCTTCGAGGATAAATTCTATTGCAACCGACACGTTTTTCAATGTTGACCACGTCGATCTTAGAAGTCAAATGTGTATCCTCCAGGTTTCAAATTTGGAGGCGGTCAAGGAAGCAAAATCAAGCAAATATGATTCGTGTTTCAAAGGGTGCGTAGCGTGCATTTTTGCCTAACTTCCCAAGTTAAAGGGACGACATCTGCAAACTCTCTTATCGCTCATCGAATCTATCCTACATAGCTGCGTAGTCACCGAACCGTCCGTACGCGTAGTTCCGCTCGTCCCCCAGATCCACGAACATGGCTTCCTCTTCACGTCTGGACGCTCTCCACGCGAAGACGACGAGCGTGAAGCCCAGTAGGAGGCCCACCACACTCACACTAACGACCACCGCCACTGCCAACTTCGACAACCCGCCGCCGTTGCCGTCACTCGGAGCCTTCTCCACTGCACTGGACGCACTACTGTCGCCACTGCCAGCGCTCGACTGCGGAATGAAATCCACTGCAGGCTGCACCACAGGAGTGTTGTGGGTATCGTCCACGGTCATCGTTGCAACTTCGCCGGCATTTCCCCCCACCGCGAAGCTCCCCGAAGACTCTGTCGCCATTGCCATTGCAGCCATCCACAGGGCCACCGCCACCGCCAGCACGAAGCGCTGCATCTTGCACTTTGACGCGATCCGCTCGCACCGTTTCGCGCCCCCTCGAGTTCCAGGTTCCAGTATTCCAGACACCAGCGAGTTCCAGGTTCCAGTATTCCAGACACTAGCCTTAAGAAACGGCAGACTCGTTAGAAATCGCCTGCAAAAAAACAAGAAACCGGTCAAAACCGATGCAAGAAACCTTCCAAAGTCGCCTGGGACCCCATTTTCCCTTTTTGGCGCGCCGGTTAGGCTAGTGTTAACCATGGCGGCCAAGTTTTCCATGGCCAACACGTCCGGGCTGTTCGACTCGGCGGCGCACGTGGAGGCCTCGGACCGCATGCAGGGCGCCATGGAGGAGCTCAAGGTGAAAAACGAGCGGCAAGAGAAAATGCGCGCGCAGCAGCTGGAGCAGCAGGAGCGAGAGGACAAGCAGCGCGCGCGCCGGCTGGAGGAGGCGCTGGCGGCGAAGGCCGCGCAGCAGAAGGAGGACCGATCCTACGTGGGTCAGCAGCAGGACGAGCTGGACTCGGACGACGAGGCCATGCTGGACGAGCTGGACGAAGACCCGGAGCTGGAGCGGTTAGCAACTTTAGCCACAACTTTAAGCTAGTGTTAACCGTTGTGTTTAAAGTTGCCACGTGATGGGTTTGTTTGGCGCCGTGTAGGATACGCGCGGCGAGGCTCAAGCAGCTGAAGCACGAGTTCGAGGAGAAGCAGACGCTGCTGGCCAAAGGCCACGGAGAGTACCGGGAGATCACGCAGGACGAGTTCCTGAAGGAGGTCACGGGCAGCCCCTCGGTCGCCGTGCACTTCTACCACCGCGACTTCGAGCGGTGCAAAATCATGGACATGCACCTCGCGAAGCTCGCTCGGAAGCACATCGAGTGCAAGTTCGTCAAGATCAACGCGGAGAAGGCCCCGTTCTTCGTCGAGAAGCTCGTGATCCGGGTGCTGCCGACGGTGGTGTGCTTCAAGGACGGCGTGGCGTTCCCCGAGCGCGTCATCGGCTTCGACGGACTCACGGAGGACGACGAGGCGGCGAACTTCGGGACGCGGTCGGCTCAGCACGCCACGTCGAGTGACAACTTCCCCACCGCTGCCGTACGTGATGCTCTCGGTCTTTGTATGCTTTGGCCCCGTGCTGACTGCCATTCTCCCTACTGTGCACTGCTGCAGCTCGCCCGCAAGATGGTGGAGATCGGCGCCATTCGCGAGAAGGACGACCCAGACGAAGCCGAGTAGCCCGCATAGGATAAGTAGGTGGTGGTGTGTACACACGGTGACCTCACTGAGACCGAGTTCGCCCTTGCCCAACGCATGTTCAACGTGGTAACGCGCCGAAAAAATTGCCCTCCCCACTGACGACGGCAACGGAACGCGCCGCTCGCTATCTTAGTCACTTCAACCTGCACCCCATCTGGCGCCATGCTCGAGGCGAGTGAGTGGAGCAGGCGGCGTCAGCTTCGCTGCCCATGCTGGCCTTCAACTTGCCGCCCGCCTTCAACGTGAAACGGCCGGTTCAAAGATAGCGCAAACCCGCGAGATTCGGGCGCCTCCCATTGGTCCGCCGACCGAAAATTGCTTCTCCCCGGTCGGATATTCGCGCCAAACGAGCGTCGCCAGCATGCGGAAGCCTTCGAGCGCTTCCTCGGCGCAGCAGCAACAGCAGCAGGTAACGGTCCACCGTTCCCCCCCCCCATGCAGTCAGGGAGGGAGGCAAAAAGCGACAGGGGGGCTGACCAGCTGTTCACTTGAAAGTTGCAAGCCGCGATGAGCGCCCCCGGCCGCCGCCGGGCCTCCAAGCCGCTGGACCGCTTCGAGCGGGACGCGCCCCTGGCCGTGGCCGTGGCGTACCCGGCGCCGGGCGCGCCGCCGTCCACCCACCAGAGCCCGTTCGAGAAGCTCAACACGCTCAAACTGCTGCTCGACTGCGGCCACCTAACCGCGGACGAGTACCAGGAGCGCAAGACGCAAATTATCAATGACATGACCGGCACGTCCACGGAGAGGAAAAAACCCTCTCCCAGGTCGCGGAGATCCGGAGCGGGCCCGCCGCCGCTCCAGCCGCTGCTCAAGACGGTGGTGCCGCACGGGCCGCCGGACTTCTCGCGCATCCGGAGGGAGCGGGCGGACAAGCTCAGCTTCGACGTGGACACGCTCGAGTGGCACTCGACCCCCGTGCGCGTCAAGTTGGACCTCGTGCCATTTGCCACGGGCCAGCTGCGAAATGCCTACTATTTGCAGGTGCGAACCTTGAAGTGGAAGGGGGGGTAAAATTGGCCGGTTAAGTGGTGTTTAAAGTTGGCGCGTGGGGGAGACTTGTTGCTAAATTGTTTTTTTTTGCTTTTGGTTTTTTGCTGTTTTTTTGCGTCGTGTGTATTATAGGAACTTGGTGCGGACGGCAGTTCGTCCAGTCTGCTGGTGGCGAAAGTGAGTCTTCGACCAGCGGAACCGAGCACGTACCTGAGTGACGTGGAGATGCAAGCAGTGTGTGCACATTATGCGGCACTGTACAACGAGCACGAGCCGCCGCTTAAAGTTTGCTACGCGAGGTCGTGGCTGCTCAAGTTGAAGGATCGAGAGCGGGGGACGTTGGTTTGCTCCGTGGAGGAGTTTCTTCCGGGGGCTTACGTCAAGTACAGCAACAACAGCGGCTACGTCGGGCGTGAAACCAGCACCACCGAGGAACGGGAACGCAACACGCCGCAGGCCTTTTCGCACTTTTCATTTGTGGCATCGGACTTCAGACTCATGATCGTCGACATCCAAGGAGTTGCGGACAGCTACACAGACCCTCAGATCCATTCGGCAGACGGACGGGGGTTTGGGGTGGGGAATCTCGGCACGTTTGGGATGGAGAAGTTCCTTGAGAGCCACAGGTGCAACGAGGTGTGTCGGTGGCTCGGGCTACGCAGCATCAATGAGCAGTACAAACCGGGCGGGACAGCTGCTCCGGGGTATGAGATGCCTTTCGGCGGAGCAATCAAGAAGTCTACAAACCGAATCACGGAGGAACGCAACACGTTCTCCACGTCGGTCACAGTCAGCGAAGCCTTTGGAGACACAGCTACAGCCGATTGGACGGAGCGGGAGGACTCGAGGCTAGATAGCGGAGACGAAGACGATGACGATGAAGAGGACGAGGAGGACGAAGAAGATCCGGGCGAGCACTCGGATTCGACCTCGTATGCTACAGACTCGTCTCCTGCGATGTCGGGATTGCACCCTCGACATCCGAAGTCGAAGCGGCAGAAGCGATTTTTTTCTTCGGCAGTGAGTTCGCGTGGTCGTGGCGGAGGGAGGTCGTTTGGAAAGTCAAAGGATCGCGAACTTAGCCGTCGATTCCGTCACCCAACACATATGAGCAAAGGTGGTGGCCTTGTCACGGGAAGCCCTGGTGCAGGAAATGGTGGCTTGTGGACCTGCGTAGTTCGGAACTTGTTCTGCGGGTGTGGGTGAAAACAACCTCGTCGGCTGTTATTGATGGCCGGGGTGTGCTGATATGCATAAATACTTATGACGGTGCGTAGCGCGGCTACTTTGTGGTGATTATTGTATGATTTTTATATGATGAAGACTTAGACTTCGAAGAAATATAAACTCGTGGTTGAAACGTGCAGAATGCGTCCCGAATCTAATGGAGTGAGTTTTAAAGGTAGCGTATCCTTGGTCGGCATTATTTTAAATAGAAAAGAAGACCAGCAGGCACGATTACAAGCAATTGCTACTACTTGGCAACTTTATTTTGTTGCTACGAGGTCAGTTTGAGCAGAGATTCGTGTCGATACTTGCTCTACTCGCGGTGGCGCTCTCCAGGGGAGGTCTCCCCAAGGCGACTTTTCTATTGACGAATCGCGCGAAATGGTGAGAATGCTCGACAAGTCCACCTGAGGGAAAACACAGCTCCAGGTTGACCCCACGGCGATACACTTGGCGTCCACAGGAGCAACGCAGTCGGTCCCATTGTATGTTCGGAGCTCGGGACGGCAGTCAGCTACAGCGACGTTTCCTTTGAGAGGACAAGCAGTTCCAGTCGGAAGATCCCTCAGGCCAGCGCATACCGGCCCACGCGAGGAATTTATTATGTAGGTTGCGTCGAGTTGCACGGTCACAGTCAGGTCAGCTGATGCAAGCTTGGTAGCTGCCAACACCAGAGCGGTCGCAGCCGTGGACTTGAGCATGGTGTTCTCGAAACGTTGGGCTGGTTCGAAAGTCAAGTCGTTAGCGAGATGGCTAATGCTTAATACCAATACGGAAAATTGGAAACTGAGTACTGGCACGCTGTTGAGAGCTCGTAGGGACATCGTGCGAGTTAGTAAGATGGGGCTGGTTAGGACTCACGGTGCTAATGCACGGTGAGGTTGAACCGTAGCGGAAAAATGATAAAGTAATATGTCCAGAGCACTGAATAGACGAAGGGTCCTGAAACTATGCCCAGAATAAGAAACGAACAGCAAATTACAGCACGGTTGAACCCACACCAGTTTCTGTCAGCGCCCGACGCAATTATGTGGCGCATTTTGATATACCACGCCGCGGTTGCTATCAACCATTGAATGCGATGCAGGCCTCACAGTAGTTGAAACTTTAAGTGGGATCAACCATCCTTATTGCCCCACTAAAATGCCGACGTGATATATTGTTTGTTTGTTTGTTGCGGTTTAAAAGTCTGACTGCTCCCGGATCCGCGCACAGCAGCGGTTCCGCCGACGGGTGCGCCCCACGGACAAACCCGCGGCAGCAGCCCAGTATAATCCATTCCATAAAGCTCGTTCCTCTTTCTGTTGCGGTGCATGGACAAGAGTACGTACGCCGAATGGCTGCTGAGAATGAGGCTGAAACAGCAGAACTCGTTTGTATAAATGCCCCACCTCTGTATTCCTGGATAAAGAACTGGTTGGTGCTTTCTCTGCCTTGATACCGGCAACAACAGAACCAGACACCGCAACAGAGCCAAAGTAGCTATCTGCCACTTCATTAGAGGATGGCGGATCTCGACTACATACTGAGTACTGTGTCGCTTGTGCTGGGCTAGTAGTCTGTTGCATAACGTAGAATTTGCCCTATCGCCAGAATATTGTACTAAGTACTTCAATAGTACTATTGAAGTGTACTATGTATCAACATTGTACTGGTTGGCCCGACCTCGATAGCAGCGCTTTACCGATCTGCAAAATGAAGTAGCCACTCGCTGGCTTCTATGGCTCGATCGTATACCCCTACCACCGCCTTTTAGAACAATCCATTTGCCCATTACCAAGACACTAATTACTCTTGGAGTCGATGATAGTGCACATTTCGCACTTTCAAAAAGGTGGCCGGCGAAGAAAACCCTAGCAACTTGTTGCCCCCCGCATCGTTCAACAAAAACTCTGGTAATGAACGCTTTTATGCTCCACCCCGCACGATGTTCCTCCAATGTTGCTCCAAGCCAAAACCAAAATTGCGCCGGCCAAAATAGATCCCCAGGCCACAAAAATAGGCCCCCTCCGAAAACGTATCATCGTCGCACGATGGCAATCATTGCCCATTCTCACGCCGCCATGCGCACGCTGCTGCTGGCCGCGCTGCTGGGGACGCTCGTGGCCGCCAAGAGCGGCTTCGAGTCCACCATGGGCATCGTGGAGACCAATCGGTCCGTGAAGCTGGACCCGAGCGTGCAGCATGTGCCGCTGGAGCCGTCGCTGCGTCATCTGCGGCCGCCCCCGCCACGTGTGCCACAAGACGCCACGCTCTTCGTGGGGCTCGCGGTCTTCCGGGACGGCCACCGCTGCGGCACGACCATCTTCACGGGCTTCAAACGGGCCACAACCCCCCAAAATATAGTCTTTGGGGTCGTGGACCAAGTGAACCCATCGGATCAAAAATGCGCGGACGAGTATTGCGCCATGGCGCAAAAAGAGTGGGGCGAGTGCCGCCACCGGGACCAAATTAGGGTGGACGAGCGGTCTGCGATCGAGTCGAGGGGGCCGACGCTGGCCAGGCACCAGCAGCAGAATTTGATCCGGGACGAGGACTTTTGCCTGCAATTGGACGGCCACAGCATTTTCACGACTGGCTGGGACGAAAATTTGCTCAAGGAGTGGGCGGGCATCGGCAACGAAATGGCTGTGATGACGACGTACATTCACCACATCCACGACTTTGTGGCGGAGAACGGAGATAATGTGCCGCCCAAGAATTTAGATCTCCCGCATTTGTGCACGACCATGAGGGGCGTGAACGGCCTGGTGAGAACGGTGGGAGCCAGCATGATCGGAGGGTCCAAGATGCCGCAGCTCGAGGCGTTGTGGGGGGCGGGATTTTCGTACAGCAAGTGCCACGCGGAGAAGAGGGTGCCCGTGGATTCCCACACGCTGTGGGTTTTTGATGGCGAGGAGTTTTTGAGGGCCTCCAGGCTGTGGACACATGGCTACGATATGTACTCACCCAGTAAGCTCGGGTCGGTGGTCTACCACAACTATACGTCGGTTCCGGCTCGATTCGAGGGGCTTCCGGTGGACCAGAAGATTAAGGACCGCGAAGAAGAGATGGGGATCAATCGGTTCAAGCTGTTGGTGGGCGAGCCGTTTGAAGGACGGGTCAGCACCATCGAGATGGACAAGTACGGCTTTGGCAACGCCCGCTCGTTCCAGCAGTATTTGGGCTTCTGCGGCGTGACTTTTGACGAAGGCAAGAAAGACGCAGAGTCGTGCGAGCAGAGACACTGGGTGCCGTACACTAACGCTACCGAGGTCGAAGCGATTGTCGGTGGAGGATGGAAACTATACGGAAATGTTTCCCGTGGAAGTAAAGCAGACAGTGTGCAGCACGAAAGTGAAGGCAAACTTCGACAACATGCAACCGAGAGCCTGGAGGCCAACTTACCGACTTCACCACTGCCAATCTACGTCGTTCTTGTTGCGGCAGTTTTGTATGTAGCGGTCTCAAAGAACTCGTTTTCGAACGGACTCCGTTCACCCAAAGCGCGGCACAACAGTAGCGAGTAATTTAAGCTCACGCATCACCCATTAACTAACCAAAATTTCCTGAACACCCTTGCACAATGTTATGGTTTTAGTTATGGATCGTGCCATCCTTCTCAATTGGCAAATGGCGAGGTCATCTGAAATCCAAGCCCCACGTTGTCCGGCAAGCCCAACCACGTGCATTCACCCAGTCCAAGCAGCTTTCAAGTCTTCACTTTTCAACTTTACCAGAAGCGCTCAAGTCAAGATCTAAAATGAACTTGTCGACTTTCTTCATCGCCTTCGCCTTGCTCCTCGAATTAGCTGCTGCGACTGTCATCGACGTGAACAAAGTGGCTCCATTAGCACAGCCCACGCCATCAACGTCCGCAGAAAAAGCAGCAGTTAAGTTCAAACCTCGCCTCTCCATCGGAGCTGGCGGATGCGCCTCCTTCCCTGCCGTGAACTCCGCCGGCGAAACGAGTAGTGGGCTCAAAGAGGGAATCGGAGGCAGCAGCGGCTGCCTCCAAGCCCCATTAGGCTCGCAGGTGTACGGTCGAACTGCATGGTACAACAGCAAATTCGCCATCATGTACGCCTGGTACTTCCCCAAAGGCTTCTTCAACGACTACGCCACCCGCCGGCACGACTGGGCAAGTGCAGTGGTGTGGCTCGACAGTCCGGACTCAGCTTCCCCGTCGATCCTGGGGCTTTCACTCTCCAAGTCAGATTGGCTCTACTCGACCGAGGCACCGGCGACTTCCGGCATCACCGACGGCACGACGCCAAAGCTTTCGCACGAGCTCGAGGTCGAGCTCGGCGATCCCTATCTGACGACGACAGACACCAGCGGGGACTCGCAAGACCTGATACTGTGGGAGCAGCTCCCACCTGCGGCGAGGACGGCTCTCAACACCACCGACTTCGGCAATGCGAGGGTGCCCATAGCCGATGCCAACTTCGAGAAGAAGCTGACGAGGGCCTGGCCATTCTAACGCGAGTCGGTGACGAGCTTAAGCGCAATGGATTCGAGAGTAGAGATCATGTTCTATAGTGCATTTGCGTGGTTTACCCTACTGAACTTGCAGCACGGCACTGCTCTGTAGAGCGTCGCCGTGCTCGGGTGCTTTCGTCTGCACCTCGACACGCGGCGGCGCTCTCCACGGTAGGTCCCCCCACGGAGACTCGTCCGACGCGAGCTCGCTCGCGATGGTCAGCGTGCTAGTCAGATCCCCCACTTGGCCGTCGCCCACGGGGAAGGCGCAGCTCCACTTGGACTCGGCACCAATGACGCACACGGCATTCGCACGCGCCACGCAGGCGGTGCCGTTGTACGTCGGTAGTTTGTCGTGACAGTCTGCAATGGCGACGTCGCCCTTGAGCGGACACGCCGCACCGCTCGGCAGAGGGCCGACACCGGAGCAAACCGGTCCCCGACTCGCGTCCGTCGCGTACGTGGCGTCGAGGTGCACGGTGACGTTCCCCTCTGCAGCCGAGATGGCCAGCGCCAGAGCCACTTTGGCCACTTTGGCCCCTTTCGCCACTTTGGCCATGCACATGGCTGGCTGCCGTTCGTGGCCGATTCCGGAATGCGCTCGAGTCGCTGGCTGTCCGCTGCAACGCATCCGATCTAGGGACAGCCCCGACCCGAAATCTAGCGACAAGGACGCCGACCTTTGTCGACAGGCGGCATGAGCGAGCGGTCGTGAGGTGTCCGCCGTCCCCCGGTGCCAATGGGCGTGGCGTGATGCGTTCACGGCGCCGAGTCTCTCGTCGCATCAAGTGAATCCGCTTCAAGTGGTGCGCCCGAGGACGAGGACAAGTTGATGCACTTGTTGACCAGAATAGCGGAGACTTGTGCCGACACGACCATGCTCTCGGCATTCTTAGCTTCTTAGCATTCGCCACGACCCGGGAAGAAGGGGTTCGGACGACACGTCCATGGAGACGACGGCTGGGAATGGAACGCGTGCTGGCGACAGAGCAACGTCGGCGGATAACGCCGGCGTGGCGCCGCTGACCAACTCGATTTTATCGCAAGCGGTGCTCGACGCCATCGGCCACACGGACGCCAAGTTGGCGTTTGACATGATGCTCGTGAACGAGCACCTGACGGCCCAAGATGCGGCGAACCGAGCGCTGAAGGAAGAAGTGGCGTTTCTGAAGCAGGCCCTGGCGAAGCAAACGCTCGAGCAGAGCGAGATGTTCCACTACTTCCACGACAAGACGGACAAGCACCTGGCGCGCATCGCAGAGCTTGAGAAGGCTTTGGGGGATTCCCAAGCAGAAAATGAAAGGCGTGCGGCGGCGGCGCAGGACGTGCTGGAAATGGAGCAGCGTGAGCGAGCTGCCGAGCGGGCGAGAGCGCAGGAAGAAACAGCGGCGCTGAAAGAGGAACTCCGGCAAGTGCACGCATTCGCAGTCGCGAAGCGTGAGCTGGAGGCTCACACCCATGCGCTCGAAACCAAGTTGGACGCGCAGCGTGCTGCATTCCAGACGCAAGTTCAGGATATGGAACGCAATAACTTAGTCGAGCAGGCCCGCACTAAGCAAGAGCTACTCGGCAGGATGCAGGCCGCGAAGGCGGAATTAATGCTACGCACCAACGAACAAGTCGCATCGACGACACATCGAACGTTGCTGGAGAACGAGCATTTCACACAGGAGTTAGCATTTCAAAGTCGCGAGACGGAACGGCTGCTGGAGAAACTTGATGCCGCACAGAAGGAAGCGGCGGCATTGCGAGCCAAGAACGCGGTTTTGGAGTCGAATGAGCAGTTGATGGCAAAAACGAACCGTTATTACCAGAAAATTTTAGCGAAGCTGCAGCACCCGAAGGATACTGAAGCTGCTGCACCACTTCAGCTTGAGCTTGTCACCTCGGGAGAGGCTGGTGTAAAAGGCCCGACGGCCATTGAACATGTATCTGCGCCACCACATGCAGCTCTCGAAGCGGAGACGTACAAACGAATTGAAGCCGAGACTCAATTACAGCGTGCACTCGAGTGGCTTCGTGTATTTCAGCGAGAGCGCCAGTTTATCTTGGCGCAGCAAGATGAAGTTATTCAGTTTCTATATCGCTCGCTTGACGACGCTGTAGAAGCACAAACCATCCGAAAGCGTGACGGACGGAGCGAGCCATCTTTACCAACTGACCCAGAAGTAAATCCAGGATGCGCTATCGAAGTGAATAAGCGTGTTGAAGAATTGATTCTACAAGCGCCCAGTACGACAACGATGGAAACATTCGGCCGCCGAATCCTGGCGCAGCGTCCTGCGCTGGATGAATTATCTTCATCAGATGCGCGTGAAGTCCTTCTCTTCCTCTTGGAGAAACTTCGCCAGTACCAAATCCGTATATCTGCCATCTACCCGAACTCTTGCTCGGTATCGAATGCCACTAGTCCTATCAAGCAAATGCTGGAAAGGCAGCTTGGTGTAGAGTTACCTCCCATCTCAAATCCTGCTAATGCAAACCCCAGTCCGTCGTCAATCAAGCAGAAGCGAGGAGTATTTGCGCACGTAGTCGCGGCCGTAGATACTGGAAGTATGGAATGGTTGAGCTCACCAAAGACTAAAGTAGCCCCTGCACCTCATACTCTCCAAGCCCCTCTAAGTCCTCAACTTTTAGCGGTGGCTACTAACCAATTCAACTTTATCACTTCTCCTGCGAAGCAAAGTAGCCCGACAAAAAGAAGATATCAGCAGCTTCACCACAGCTCGCTGGGCAGAAACCCGGCCGTGTCCCCCCCTCGCAAGGCTCAATTGCAAGTCCAACCATTGGTTCCGTCGAGTAAAGACGAAGGTTTGAGTCCATGGCCTGGAACATCATCAACTGCCTCCATTCCGGAGTGGAATCCAATCAGTGAGACAAATCAATAGAACGATGTTATCGCCACTTCGGTGGCTTCAGGTAAAAACTACTACAGCTACCGCTGCTTCTGCTCTACCGTTGTTAATTTGCCATGAGCTCTTGCTATTGGCATGTCTTGGGGATCCAAGGTGCCAAGGTGATACTGTTGAGAATTGAAACCTTCGTATGTTTAAATGACCCTTATCAGTGTACTTGCTAGTTATTGTATTTCATAACCATTGAGTTCTTGATCACTGGTGATCAATCATCTCTAATCGTGGCTTCGATGATGGGCTCGCGATACACAGGTTCGTCGAATCGCCCGGGACCTACTGTCATTCGAGAGTGTCACGAAAAGACCCACCACAACGACCCCAAGTAGACCCCAGGCTGGAAGATTGGCCGAACTCCGCTTAGAAGATTGAATCACGCCATTCCTTAACTGTATCACCGGTTTTTCATCACCGACGCCAGCGCCATTTTTTTGGTGAGCACTTAAAGCTCGCTGCCTCACCACATCTTCTACTTCGTCTTCACCCATATCGCGTGCTATGCGCTTGGCCAACTGGGGACTCTCGTTGAAGTCTTCCAAGCTATTTACTCGCAATGGAACGTGTTGCTTCGGTGTCGGCGCATATCCTTCGACTGGAGCAAGGGCTTCCGCAGAGCGCATTTTCCAGCCTCCCCCCACAATCTCCTCCACCTCGGAAGCATTAGCGTACGGAACCCAGTGCAGTTGTCCACACGAGTTGGTCTCATTCATCCAGCCGCTCAAACTCATGTTGGCAAACTCCAAGTATTGTTGGAATGAACGCGCTGTGCCGAACTTGTACTTGTTGAGCTCATTGCCGTCCGTTTGGCCTTTAAAGTCCAGTCCCATACGAAGCCGCACCCGGTTGTGTGTCATCTCCATTTCCAAAGCTTTCTTAGCGGGATCATACGGAGACTCCCAGAAGCTGGCAGGCTTTTTGGAGTAATTGTGATACAATACAGTGCCAATGCGGCTCGGAGAATACAAATCGTAGCCGTGTGTCCAATAGTCTGCAGAGCGCAGGAACTCCTCACCGTCCCAAAGCCACGGTGTGTGGGAATCCACAGGAACGTTTCGTTCAGCATGACACTTGCTAAAGGATAAGCCTCCACCCCACAGAGCCGCCATTTGGGGGATCCTGGCATTTCGCTTAATACTGGCACCGACGATCCTTACTAGCCCATTGCCACCTTTGATGGTGGTGCACAGGTGCGGGATCCAGTCCGGTGCATTGTTGTCGCCGTTTTCCTTGAAAAAGTTGTGCAGGTCATGCGGATACACCGTCAAGACGGCCATTTCATTGTTGATGCCCTTCCACTCGTCGAGCATGATCTCGTCCCAGCCATTCGTGAAAATGCTGTGACCATCGACCTGCAGGCAGAACTCCTCGTCCCCGATCATCTTTTGCTGCTGGTGCCGTGCCGTCGTGCACCCAGAGGCCTCACTCGCCGGCCGTGGGGTCACTTCAATGCGATCCTTGAAGCGGCAGTTCTTGTAGTCCGGCCACTCCTCCAGTGCCATCTTGCAGTACTCATCCAGACAGGTGGGGTCACCCTCCACCAACTGCTCCAAGATGCCGAACCGAAGTCGCTCGGGGTACACCGCCCTCTTCAACGCTGTGAAAAGGGTCTTGCCACAGCGGCGGCCGTCTCGGAACACCGAAGATCCGATGTGGATCTCGAAGGCCGAAGGGACCGTAGCCGGTGGTGGCCGCAGGTTCTCGTCGTGCGGGTCCAATGGAACGTGCTGCACGGTCGGATCCAGCGGCAGCAGTGTGGTGGTCCCCAGCACGTTGATAACGGACGTGTCATCGCCATTGACATTGGCACCAGCCAGCAGGGCCAACCCGAGCGACAAGAAGCTTTTCATGGGGAGCGACTGAGTGCGTGGCCGATCGAAAGTCTGGAAATGACCCTCCGCTAGGATTCCAGCGGCGCCTCCGGCCCGGCGGAAGGATGGACGGCCGCTGGCGAGTGCGATCCTTCAAACCGGCGGACGTTCATGGGAACGGCTCCACGTTGCTAGGAGTCGCCGGGCGCAGAAATTGAGCTCGGTGTTGGTGCGGCGGTGATACGTCCAGAAAGTTTTCACTGTTCGACGTGAGTACGCTGCCTACGTGTGCAGCACCGGCCTCAATACTGCTGGCCACTTCAGTTCGACGCTCAACGCCGTCTCGACTGATCTCATCGGAAACGGTAGTCCTCGCTTTCAGTGCTGTTCTGCCAGCGCTGAATTCGACGGGCCGAGGCGATCGGAAAACAGTCAAGAGTGCTTGACTAACGCCGATAATTGGCATCGCTACGTTCGTATTGCATCCGGAGTGTGCAATGGGTTCTCTCGTAGTCTGTGCGTGGTAGCCATGAAGTCAACAAGCCCAGTCTTATCGAACAGATCGAACATGAGCACCCTCGACGACACAGTTGCTCGCTCATCAAGACATTGGTTTGGTGTAATGTGTGGCGGCATGAAAGACCACGCAGTACAGTCGAGTCTGTGACGATGCTGAGAACCAGGCTGGTGCCCAGCGGCATGTGGTTGCAGTCAGCCATTTGTGCCGCTGCTCAGCGAGCAGCGGGGTTGAACCTGAGCGCCTTGACTAGCGAGTGCTGGTTGGGCGAACTCAAGGTAAGACCTTGCGTGTGCTCGTCAGATCAAGCTGGTTACAGCTGTGAATTCGGGTTCACAATAACTTCTGTGGTATGGTTGTGGTGCGTTCTTGACTATATCGTACGCCCCCTTCAAGCTCGAGGTCGTCACAGCAAGTATCTTCGGTTTCTCCAGAGTAGAGTTGTCGAGCCACACGACCGCGCTAACCCAGTTGTGTCGATGGCCGCTCCGGCCGAGAAGAAATTTGTATCTATCCTTTGGGAATACCACGCATACATGATGGCCCAAAGATCCTTGTACCAAACGGCTCCCGTATACTTGCGACCTCAGGCGTGACCCTTTGCATTTCCCGTACTGTACATGCATTATAGATTCGTTTACGGGAAGTGAGTCAGTAGTACCCATCTGTTATTACTCGCACTTCGAAGAACTGTCGTTTGGGGTTGTTTTTCGGATGTTTATCCTAGGAGGGATCGCAATGAAGTCGGATTCATTCGGGTTTGCATATCATATGAAACCAACGCTTCATTTAGGCCTAAATATGAGTGTAATATCAAATAGCCAGATAGAATTACATATTTATTGTGCGTGTTCAACCATCCAGCAATCAAGATAAAGAATTTGTCGCCGTCAGCCCTGCGTGTATCACCGTACCCTTTGCGGGAACGAACTCCACCCCATTCGTTTCTAGCTTCACCAGATTAAGCACGACAACGAGCTCGCGTATCACTGCGGACGTCACCAGAATGCCCAGAGCAACATCGACTATTACCGGTTGTGCAATGCGTCGACAAGGACATTGTTGGGATGCGTGATTCATCCGGCAATATGCTAGATATATTTGCTGCGATATGGAACACTAGTACTATACACCTCAGCCAAGCTACACCCGCTGCAAGTGCAGCAAGGGTGGCAACTAGCAGCAACTTGCTGTTGCGCGTCCGCTTTAGTTCAATTTTGCCTAATAGGCGCGGCCCGTGGGTTGGATGTGCGGTCGGCCAATAGGCCAGAAAGAGTAAATTTGGCCGGAATTGACATTACAAAGAACGTGCTTGCGTACATTCGAGAAACAGCTATGGCGCCTTAGTGTGTTCGACGATGACACAAGCTTTCACTTTGTGTATGATTAATACCCGACAATCTGCAGTGCAAGCGTACGGTAAAACTACAGGTCTAGAGTGCGCTGGATGGGATATAAATGAAATACAGGGCAAGCAACTGGTAGAAGAGATATAATAAATGCGGATACTGATGCGACAGCAATGAATGTAAGTCTGACTCTGCTGTATAATCAAAACAACCAACTACGTGCTACTGAATCAAATAAAAAATACGATTTTAGCTGTTTAATCGAATAGACGCCCCCAAAGTCTTCATTTTACGTTTCTGTTACGCGAGTGACCACAACGAAGGACCTGACCCTCAGTTTCCTGAATTTCTTGAAGCCAGAACCGACTGCTCTAGAAGAGACTTCAGATTATAGAACTACGCCAGAACTAAACACATTTTCATTTTAAACGTTATCCGTTTTCTGGTTGTCGCTTTTAACTGGCTCACGGCAACCACGACCAGTTCACAACCATCCACCAGAAGTTCAACCAGCAACAGTCAATATCATGAGAGGGAGGGTCGCAGCGCGCGGCGGTGTGTGTGTGTGGCGAAACTCCAAACAGCACAACCTCACCTCAAAAACTTCGCACTGAAGGCTGCAGTACTAATTTACTATAACACTCGCAGAATGCTACCGTTATTGATACTTTTTGGTCTAGCATCGATCCCAAAAGCATGGGATCTAATTTATTTTATGTAGCACGGGGATTTAAATATGTCGATCACTGTCCAATCTATATCATGCACTTTGCATTTAGCCTGATCTTGAGACATGGTGCACGTGGGGAATGACACTTAACACCTACAATACGGTACATCATTTATCATTGCGATTTCGTATAAAATCCAGAGTTGTTCCGCGTGAACACGCGGCTTTGGCATCAAGTAACATTGTACAACATCCTGTTTCTCCAAAGGTGTCATCGAGTAGTATAGGTGCAACACCATGTACATGTAGTCATTATTGGGGAACCGGGTTTTGAACCCGGGGGGGGGGGAACGCAGCTCGAAGAAGGTTGTGTTCTTTTCTTATGCTTACGCTTGGGGTACCTTGGTTGATGACATCAAGTAACATTGGTACAACATTATCTTCTTCCGAGGATGTCATCGAGTAACATAGGTGCAACATCGTGTAGCCATAATTGGGGACCCGGGTTTGTGAGTCCGCGAGGTTGTGTGTGCCTGGGTGGTCTTACGCTTACGTATGGATAGAGCTGTAATGTGTCTTGTAACACCGCACACCGGGTGTGGCTTAAAGCCGATGCGGAGAATTCCAAGGTCCATCTGGCCGTCGGATACAGAACGTCTGCACCCGCGCCAGTGTCTGTCGTACTGACACGACACCTATTTTATTATGGATCTCGAATCTACACGATCCGTTCCGTTCCGTCCAAATCAAATGCACGTAACGTCCGGTTACTTCCAACCATCTACGTTGCCGTACTACTGCCTTGTAGAGATAGCCGCCGAAGCTCACTTAGCCACTCGGACCTCTACACCTCGGGTGCCCGCCCTCACGTGCAGCCGTTCAGCAAACTCGGACTTTCGTTGAAGTCCTGCGCCGCTACCCTAGAGAGTCATCAACCAGCCGCCTAGCCGTCGGTCCGTCACTGTCCGCTTCGCACCCGTCCGTGTTCAGCACTTATTTAGCGCTGATTTATCCATTGCGCTCCGTCCTCAACACATCTCAGCGCCGAGTATCCGTTCAATCAGTTCCGTCCTCAGTGTTTTTCCACGCCAAGTTATCCGTCCAATCCGTTCCTCCCGTTCAGTCGTTCCACCCGCTTCTAGGCGAAATCCGAACTGCCTCCACTCTACTGCGCGAATTCGGAAGCACCTCTGCTCTACTGCGCGGATTCGGGACTGCCTCTGCCCTACTGTGATAATTCTGGACTGAAGTCCGCTTGCCCACCGAATCCAGCCGCTCGACCACGGCCGTCTGCTCAACTTCAACCACTGCTCGCCCTACCGACCGCCCGTTCTGCCCGTTCACTTCGCCTTCATGACGCCGTCCAGCAGGCTTCGCCGGCAGCTGGCGCCCACTGGCGTCCGCCCCATCGTCCAACTTCGTCCAGAAGGTGGCTCTCGGGAGCTGTCGCACGTGCCCCGCTACACGCCTTCCTCGAGTGTGGGGTCTTCCACGACCCTAACGCTACTGAAGAGCCGATCGTACTCAGCGACGGACACCCAACGTCGTCCTGCTCCGTCGAGTTCGCCGGCGGACCGAAGTTCGTATTCGAGTACATATTGACCGACTCGATTACGACGTCGCCTCCGTCGTACCCCCATCAGCTGTCCACTCGAGCCGCTTGCTGCTTCATGGCTAATCACTGTTGCTCTCTTTCGTTTTCGACGTGTCGACCCCGTTGCTCTCGTACCGCGTATTGTCGCTGTTCGTACAGGCGCCGCGATCGTCTCGCCATCGCCCATTCTGTCTCGCTCTTCATAATCCAATTGTGCGTCTATATCGGCTGCCGCCTTTTCCAGAAGCGGTTCTGGGAAATAATAACTCACCAGAATAGACACACGTGCGATAATAACTTCCGGCTCACAGCTCCGATCTTCCCGTTGCAGCAAGAAGTTGTCGTAGCCCGCGGCCTCTATGATGCGTGCCGGCCCCATCCACTGGTGCGTCAATTTCGTTGTCGTTGCAACGTGCGGTGGATTGTAAACCCATACGCGATCGCCCACACCAAACGTTCGCCCATGTTTCACTCGCCGATTGTAATAGCGTGCCTGCCGTTGCTGTTCTTTCGCTCGCGCTTTCTTGGCCCACTAACTACTTTTCGTCATCACGAACAACAGACGTATGTGGCACGATGTTAGGTCGCTTGCTTCTGTTGTTCGTATCCTCCTTAATAAGTCGTTCGGTGGTCGTATGCATGTCTACCCATCACCAGCTCGATTGGTGACAGCGCTACTGTCGAGTGGCTCGCGGAGTTTTATGCATACACGGCGGACTTCACCCATAAGTACCAGTCGTCCTGCCGTTCGTCTGCCATATACGCCGTCACACAATCTTTCCAGGATCGGTGGAACCGTTCTGCGAGGGCTACCGTTTGCGGACGACATGGCACGGGGTTCACTTGTCGTGCCTGCAACATATCGACAAGCAGTTCGATGACTCTGCCCGTCAGCTGGGGCGCACTGCCTGTAAGTAACTCCCTAAACGCTCCAAACCTCAACACCACATCTTCCATGACGAACGTCGCCACACGCTCCACCGTATGCTGCGTCACACAGCGCGGTACTGCATAGCGTGTCACGTATTCTAATGCTGCAATTACATACCGCTCGAAAATCTTGAACTTTGACAGCACCTCCGATTTCGCCGTCATGAAATAGACGGTCACGTGCCGTGAGTAATCGTCGATGAATGTCACCGCAAAGGTGCATCCACCAGGTGACCTGGTCTGCATGGGACCCATCACGTCCGTGTGCACCAACTCCAAAACACTGGCACTCTTCACCAAATTTGCAGGGTGGCGCGGAAAATCATCTGCCCTCATCTTTCCCATTCAACATCCGGCGCACACGTTATCAGTTGACGTATCGTCAGCGATGCGCGGCACACCATCCGCCATGCTCAACAGCTGTTCATATCGTTTGTTCGGGATGTGACCGAGACGGCGGTGCACAATTGCCCATGGCTCCTTACGAGGTGTCGTCGCCGCACGACACACCTCGCACCCCACTGTCTTCAATTTGTAGACATTCCCACTTCGTTTCGCCTCCATGACTGTTGCATCGCGATAGCGAAAAACACACTTGTGCTTGCTGAACTGCGCAACGACGTTCTTCTCTGCCACCTTCGCCACCGAGATGAGGCTCCCATCAATTTCCGGGATGTACAGTGCATCCGACAATGTGACGGTTGTCCCGTCCATCAACTTCAATCCGACGGTGCCCGGTGCAACTGCGTCGATCTTCGTACCATCCGCGATCGTAATGCGGACTGGCATCTTTAGCTCCTTCATAGAGACGAGCTTGTCTCGGACGCTTGTCATGTGCGAACTAGCACCGGAGTCCACGAGCCACTCCGATTTCTCCATTGCACCGGTAGCCGTAAACGCGAAGTCGGACGTCTCTCTCGCGACTTATCCACGTCCCTCATCGGCTTTCTTCTTGCGACACTCTGACTCTTTGCGCTCAGATTTTTTGCTGTAGAAACACTTCCCAATGAATCGGCGCTTGCCAAATTCTTTCTTCTTCGACGCGAACGCTTTCCCTTGAGTCGATGACAATTCATCCGAGCCTTCAACACCTGAAAGTGCTTGAATTGCGTACGCGAAGGTCATGTTCGGCGTATTCTCGAGTACAGTACTGATCATCCGGTACTCTGCCGTCAAACGGCCAAGCCGTAATACGAGTTTGCGGGTTTCATCTAACGCTTCACCAATCGTTTCCATTTGCAGCACCAGCTCCTTGAACCGGTCTACATGCACCGCGAACCTGGTTCCGGGCTCCATCTTGAAGTTGTGCAACTTCTTGTCACGATGAGCCGATTCGTGAGCGTGTTCCGGTTGAACTGCTCCTCGAGCAGACGCCACGCTTCGGCAGCGGTTGTCGCTCCACGGATATAAACCTGGTATGTGAGACTCACGTCTCCGGCAATCACACCAAGGGCCTTCAAATCGTTGGTCTTCCATTGTGCCGTGGAGCGGTCCCTAACTGCGTCGAATTTTGGCTTGACAATGTGAGCCATCAATCCCTTTCGCGACAGCTTCATCCGCACGTTGTACTCCCAGTTGAAGTGGTTGTCTTCCACGAGTTTCACGGTGTCTACGTAGTTTGGGCTCATAACCACTTGAGATTATGCGAACGAGGCTTGGTAGTCGAGTGTTGGTTAGGAAGGTTCCGAAAGTGAATTAAATTGCGTTCAACAAAACTACCTTGTAGAAGTTGTTCTACCATGTCTTACCAACAACTGTACGAAGTTATGACTTCTAATTCTTACATGAACATCGTATGGCGCAAGAGAAACCTGTGTATCCGGTTGCAGATCGCATGGAAGTTGAAGTTGACTTTTACCAGCCAATCAGAACTGCCAAATCCATCAGCCCGGCCAATCAAGTCTCTGGATTCCGCATTTAGTTCGCACAACCAGACACACTTCAACAACATCACAGCAAGTACGTGCCTCGATACGGAGCTGCACAACTAGACTGCAAAGTGTACAATCGCAACAAATACGTGTAAGGACCCCTAAGGTGGCCCGCTCACACAGATTCGTGCATTTCCTTAAACACCATAGCCCATAGTGATGGAGGAAGCACCACTCGCCGCCTGTGCTGCGTGTTCACTATCACTAATCCGTGCAACCCTTCCATCTTCATACCGTGGTATTCTCTGTCCACTAGCAGTCGTTGTACCAGCCGGCTGTGCCGTTGCGCAGCCATCACCTCGTCGTCCGTGATTTGTAGCGTCTCATTCATTTCTCAACCCTACCATCCTTGGATCTCGATGCGAGTCTCGGCTTCTTGAGCCGTTCACTAAACCAATCTTCAAAAACAGCACCATCACGTAGAATAGGTTGCCAATGCGAACTGTCACTAACTTGTCCTTCACCACTAGGTTCCAAATTCTCGAGACCCGACGGAGCTGTCCCTTCAGCAGTTCCAGCGAAGACACGTTGACGTAGTCTCTCTTCTCTAGCTAGCCGTTCAGATTCACGACGCCTCCAGTCACGCCAACACGCCTCGGCGACTGGTTTAGGCGCGATCATAACCGGTTCACCCAGCGCTCGTTACGCCAACTCAATGTAGCTGCAAATTCCAACCAATAGCATGGTCACGATAGGAACAAGATTCACATGCCACTCACAATAATAGTCAACACCTCCAAACACGGATAGCACCACCGCGACGCCGACGCATCCATGCAGGCAGAACTCGATAGCTCGATCGACGAACAATGGTCCAAACAGGACGACAGCCAATACTACTCGTATCAAATAATAGACCATCACCACGAAATCGCACCAGCGCTTCCAAGAAGCCGCAGTAGCCGAGATAGAGTTAGCTCCGATTTCTTTCGCAGCGTCCCACTTGCGCGGATATGAATCGGGGAGGTAAGCGCACACGGAGTGCTGCCACGCCTGGTACTACAGGATGCAAGTTCGTCCAAACAATCCGTAGTAGTTCTTCTGGTCTTGAAGCACAACCATCGGGGCAACAGTACCGCCCAACCATAATTAACACCTCGATATTATTTCGCGTAAACACGGCGCACCAACATCATAAATCGCTCCAAGCTAACACGCCCCAGCCACAGCCCGTCACCGACCCACTTGAATACAGCACAACACACTCCACAAGTGACTTCACGGATAGGCGCCGTAATAATCAACACGAGCACAACCCCACCAACTCCGATACAACGGTTAGTCCAAGCCACTTCGTCGGCTACCGCCATGGTTACAATGCGTTATTGGGAAGCGCCCACACCATCTTCTTCACTTGGTCGCGTCGGCGCAAGATCGGTTATGAGAACAGATCACACTCACAAAAACCAGTCGAGTTTTTGCCTCGGTCACACCATTCGTAGTCAGCTCCAATCATACCAATAATTCCTGAGGCACCGAGATCTCCTCACTTATACCACCTCACTCAAATTCTGCCACCTTTTATGGTATGAATCAGCACCCTTAGTCAACACACCTCAATCATCTTCGACGAGTTCCAACGTCTGTGCTTGACAATAGAGTCCCCGTTATCAAAATTTACTTCGATACCTCAAACCTCCATCCATCCACGATGACCAAGATCAGCGATAGTGACATCCTCTCGGCACTCAAGGCTCGTATGGGTCTACAGGCCGACAGCCAAGCGGACGCCGCGACTACCAATACGGCCTTCTGGTCACAACTGCGCACGGCACTAACGACCAGTCATGGCACCTTCGGGCTCGAGCACCTCTACACCCTGGCCAAGGCCATCATCACGGGCGACTCCGCTGCTAAGACCGAGGGCGTCGTTGTCGTACTCCCAAGCCCTAGTAACCGCGGTTCCAAGCCGGTCTCTGCGTCCACGAATTCCAAGCCCGAGGAACCTCGTAAGCAGTCCCCCTCAAGCAAGGAACGTGTTCGCACGTGGCCCTCTGCCGGGCCGCCGTGCACTGAAGTCCCTTGCTCACTGCAGAGCAAATGTTAAACTAAATTCGGTTAGCGGTCTCTCTGGCTAGGCTAGGCTGCGTATTTGTTTCCTCAACGTTCTTCTGGTTGAACTACCGTTGAACTACAGTCGGGAGGTGGATCCCGGCAGATCATTTCCCCTCCACTGTGGAGTGATTTAGTTAGTCGGAGCGCGTTGATGTTGGCGACGTCCAGCTGTCCTGCGGCGCGGCAGTCTTGGCACATCAGTTGAGCTGGAGGTGGGGCTGGCAAGCGCTGTCGCCATATCAGAGCGCCACGTATTGTGGGGCGCAGCGTCGAGGAATGATTGGAAAAGCTGGGGGGGGCGTCCTGCTTGATACTGTCCGCGGGTTCCCATGAACTCTCGACGTCGCCCAGCCCATACCATTTCACAAAGATCTCGTAGCAATGTGAGTCAGGACTCAACCGACATTCACGGAGCGCTTCAACAAGGTGACCACCTTCACCATAGATCGCCTGCTCTTGTAGTTCGTCGACCTGTCCACGACGCGCGTCGCGATACAGTTGTTGCCGGGAGGCGTGACGAACGGACAATTTGAACGGCTGTACAATATCCTGAACCTCGACCGTGAAGTCATTTAGCGCGCGAACGATTCGTTTGGGGCCTCGCCACACAAGTGCCAGCTTATTGCCGCTTCGACCAGTGGCTGTCGCAGCAAGGCCACAATCACCCTCGCTGAACTTCTGCAACTTGACACCATGTCTACGCGCGTGCCGCTCGCGTGCTGCACGCCGTCTTTTCTCGCTCGCATTCACCACCTCCGCGTGGAGTCCGTCCAATGCCACGCGGACACTGTCCAAATGTTCTTGGATCTCCTGTGCAACCCAGTGCATAGAGGCCTCCTCAGGATCGCGGGGGTACAGGATGCTTGTCAACTGCGTACCTCCGGGCAGTGCAGTAAATGTGGCGAGCAGGGCTTTTCCCCCAAGTCGGTCAGCTGGCATGCTGTTGAATGCTGCTTGCACGACCGGCAGCAGAGCGGGCCAGTCTCGAATGGCCAGTCTGCGCTCACTGAGAAGTGCCTTCATACATTTCAGAATCTCCCGATTGACGACCTCAACGGTCCCATTAGCCCAAGGCGTGTAGGCCGTCACGAAGTGGTGTTGTGCGCCAAGGGTACGCTGCAATCGTTCTACGATCTGATTTCTGACGTGCTCCCCTTGGTCCGACACCCATTGGTGAACCACGCCAAACCGTTTAAACCAGTCAATCAGAGCCTGATAGGCGGTATCGGCCGTTGCTTGGAGACAGGCAACTAGCTCCACGTAACCGCTCATCCCATCTTTAAGCACCAGCACATACTTTACTCCACCGCCACCCTACACCATACTGAGGTAATCGAAGTGAAGTATTTCGTTGGGCTTCGTAGCCACCAGAGTTTCACCAAACGGGCGAGGGATACGGCCGCTCGCAGTCGCCATACAATGTAGACATTCCCCAACAAACGCGGCAACGTCGACCGCAAGCGTCTTCCAATAGAATACAGACTCGAGGGCACGCTGAGTGGCCTGTGCGCCTGATGTCCGCTTGCTCCGGCATGTGCGATACCGCACAAGCGCTGCCGCAAATCTTCTGCGTCGGCTGGGATCCAGACTTGTCCAGACGGCGTGACCATGAGCTCGCGTTTGTCAGCCTGCTGGGCCCCTACGAAGTCTTGAGCAGCTTCACGTGCCGCGTTGTGGACTGCTTTAATTTCCGTCTCAGACGGCCAGACAAACTCGGTGTCCTCTAGAGGGGATACGCGTTCTAGGACAGCTAGCCGGGCGACTCTAGTCGCTTCGTGTTCATCTTCGCGTACTTGGCCCGCACCCCAACGACTCAGCAAGTCACCCCAGACGTTGACGTCGCCAGGGACATGCTCGATAATGTACTGGAAGCATATTAATGAGAGCGCCCAGCGCTGAAATTTGTCGGCTTGATATCGGGCCATGGTACCATCAGTGGCGTATGGGTTGAAAATGTAGACGAGATTCCGGTGGTCGGTATATAGTCGGAAACCCCGAGATCGAAGCAGCAGGTATTCCAGACGTATAGTGGCCTCGACAATTGCGTAGGCTTCTTTCTCAATCGTCGACCAGCGACTTCCCGCACCAACAAACCGCCACTTAGAAACGCTAAAGGACGATGGCCCTGCTCGGCCAACGGTCGTTGGGCTTCACCAGCAGGGGGTTGAGTGACTGCGGCGCCCCAGAAGTCCTGGCTCGCGTCGGTGTAAAGACACACGTCCATTGTCGGATTCGGATGTGCTAGTGGCACCATGTTCAGCAGTGCTGTGCGAACGCTTCAAAGCTGCCAACCTCTGCGTCGCCCCAACTCACGTCTTCCAGTCGCACCTTCGACAACTGATTTATCTTACGAGAGCTAACAACTTGAGCGGCACGATCCAATGCTTCATACAGAGCCGCAGAAATGCGCGAATACTCGGGAAGGCTTTGCCGCATCCAGTTGGCGACGCAGACAAATTGCTGCCGTTCTCCAGCAGTACGGGGCCGCTGCATCTCAACCAGACCTTGGACACGCTCCGGACAATGCGTGACCCCATCGGCGGATATGATCCGGCCACACCACTTCACATTCGTTGAGAAAAAATGTGCACTTCTTCGCATGTAAGTTCAACCCGTACTGCTCACATCGCGCAAGCACCTGGTCGAGCACATCCATCAAGGCTTCTTCAGTCTCAGCAAAGCCGAGTATATCATCAAACCAGGCTAGCATACAATGACCCCGTAAATCTCCGAAAATCTCTTCAACGACACCCTGGCAGTACGCGACGGCGTCCGTGGCACCCATCGGCACCCGTGTCGGGGTATAAATTCCACGATGGGTCACAAAGGAGTAAAGTTCTTGGGAGTCCAGGTGCAGGGGCAACTGCCAATAGCCCCTGTACCACTCGAGCACGAAGAAGAATCTTGCTCCTTCGAGTTCGCCGATCACTACGTCGAGCACAGGCATCGGCCAGGGCATCGGCTCCGTCTTCTCGTTCACACTTCTCGTGTCGATGGTCATGCGTGGATCGGCAGTTGGGTCACTGTCTTGTTCTTTCTTTTGCACGATTCAAGGGCTGATGCCCAACGGCTTCGACGGTTCTTGTACACCAGGCCATGATCGAGCAAGGCACGCGTGTGCCAGTCGAGAAACTCTCGATCCGTGGGCTAATAGCGACGAGGCTGAGCTTGGACTGGCTTTGCACCAGTTTTAGATGGACTTGCATCGGTGCAACTCGCACTGGCGGGTCATTGCCGAAATCCACACGAAAAGTGTCGGCCCGTACGGTAAAATAGTGGTCAGCCTTGCTTGACCGTCGAGCGCCAAGCCCATTTCCGTAGCGATCTCGACTTTCTTTTTACGATATTGGATGACCTCGGACAAATTCGTGGGATGCATCGTTGGCGTAGCTGTACGCGTCTCATGTCGCTCCACCGTGTCCTCTTCGTCGGGGGGCATCGGCAGCTCTGCGTACAGACGGCGCATCACTGGCGTCGCGGCAGGCGCCGCTCCAGGCTCGAGGTTATCCGACTGGGCTACGCCGAGCTCCCAATCTGGGCGTACCTTTCTAGCCTTCACTAATGCTTTGTCGGTGGAGTACCCGAGCAGTTTCATGATGGGTCGGCCGACAATAACCTCCATGCTGCCGTTGTCTTCCTCCACATAGAAGGATAGATTCCAGAGCATCAACGGCCCAGCTGACGTTGTCAAAACAACCTCGTCGAAAGTGACAATGCGGGTCATGTTGATCTTCTCCTTGCCCACAGGCGATAATGTGATGCCCGCGACTGGGTTTACGCGCAGCACTTTTCTCATCCGCGTCAGCGCTTCCAGAACACCCCGCGCCACCAGCGAAGTGTCCGCTCCTGTGTCCAGCATTAGCGCTGTAACCGCGATTCCGTCAATTGCCGCCGCGACTGATCCGCGGTCGTCCGACTTGAGACGTTTACTGGTATCCACAAAATCAAACTTGCGAACACTCTCCGATCGTCGAGCTTCACGACGCTCGCGCAGTTCTCGTAGCAGACGGGTGGCTTCTTCGGGTGTGCAGCGCGGACGCTCGCGAACTTGGTGATCAGTCGACTGGCATTTCAGGCAAGACCCTCTCGCTGGTCGCCGGTCACCCGACGACGTCGAGGGCGTCCTGCTCGTGTCGCCAGCCGCCGCAGCGGGAGCCATGGCACATTCCTGTCCGCCACGGCCACCTCCGTATCCACGCCCTCGTCCACCGCGTCCTCGACGACCAGACAGCTGACCTCGGCCACCAGCTCCTCCGCGGTCTCCACCGCCGTCACGCCCCGTCGAAGGGGTCTGAGTTGTAGCCCAAGATGGTGCAATAGACTTCCACGTAATAAACCCTCGCAGCAGATGGGTCACCCACGAGCAAAATGGCACTACCTTGTTCTTATACTTCTTGTTCTGATGTAGCGTGAGCTTCGTTGCGACCACGGCTTTGAAGCGCTGAGGAGCCAGTGCATCAGCGAGGTACTTGACCAGCCTGCGCTGCTCATGTTCAACGGCGGTGTCGGTCAGGTTAAACTTATCCAGTATGCCTTCTAAGTCAGCTTGAAGGTTCATCATCCTGCTTTCCGGCTACGGCCGGATTGTCTTCATCTCCAACTTTTTCATTGAGACATCCACCGCCGCATAGTCTACGAGATAGGGGACCTTGGCTTGCATGAAATAGTCCACTCACTGCTGCTCTGAGATAAGGTTCGGCGCCGTGTTGAACTCGTAGCGTGCTATCATCCTCTTAGTCTTGAACTCAATACAATCCGCCACAGGCATAGCGAATGCTCCGCTGTAGGGCGTCTGCAGGGCGTTTACGGCCGCTAAGTAGGTCTCGTACTTCTGCATGAAGTCCCGTCGATCCTGCATGCCCAGCAAACCGTGGGGGCTGCGGCAGCGCAGGGGCAGCAGCCACGCGCTGCGATGTCAGCCTCGTCTTGGGGACTCGCCGTCGGCATCTCCACGTCATCGTCTCCGCCACCAACCGTGTCAAAAGGGTTTGAGATCTGGATAGTCAGTCCCGATGACCCAGGGGGTGGTGACGCCGCACTCTCGAGTTACATCGCTGCCGTACGCTCCGCGCGCTCCTCAACAGTATCATCGCCGTTCTCGTGTGCGCCAGGGCGTTCTGCTGGCGCGGCTGCGTCGCCGGCGCGCTCTCCAGCGCCGTCGCCGGCGTGATTGTCGTCGTTGTACTCCATCGAATCACGTGCTAGAGCTTGCGCGGAGTCGGATTTTCTTGGAACTCTGGTCGGTACAAAAGTTAACTTTGTTCGCACGTGGCCCTCTGCCGGACCGCCGTGCACTAAAGTCCCTTGGTCACTGCAGAGCAAATCTTAAACTGAATTCGGTTAGCGGTCTCGCTGGCTAGGCTATGCTGCGTATTTGTTTCGTCAACGTTCTTCAGGTTTAACTACCGTTGAACTACAGCCGGGAGGTGGATCGTGGCAGATCACGTGCTTCTACGTCTCCCGCGGAAGCTACTCGCAAACCAAAGCGAGCGAAGCCGACCCTGTCCTCCAACCCGTCACCAGGGCGCCTCTGCACAGCCCTCTCAGGCACACTGATTAACCCATCGGCTTCCAAACGGGTTCTGGACGACTTGACCTCCATCTACAGGACCGCCCACAAGCAGATCAAGGAACCGTTCCGTGTCGCGTACCCCTGGGCCGGCAGTCGACTCTGGTACCACACCGCAGAATACCTTGCCTACCGCTTCTGGAGGACCCACCGGAAAGCCTTTTGCGAGTGGGCGATCAACGCACCACTCCGCTCAGAGGTAGCCTACACGGCTCGTCGCAAAAACAAATGAACGCCACTCGAGCTCACTTGAATTTCCTTGGCTCCTACATTGAGGTATGGGATTACTATAAATTACTCAAGCCGCCCGAGGACACAAACGCACACCACCCCGTCCTTTGGATGGGTGGCCAACCCGGCAAACAAGCATCACGGCCCAGGTCGAGTAGGTACAAACAATGCCCCAGCATTGCCGACCGCACAGTGCTCTACCGCAAGGACTTGGAGCACTACGAGTGGATCACCACAGGCGCTTTGGATCCTGACCTCATCGACGCCGACGGATACACCTCTGTGCCACGACTGCTTGAACATCACTTTGAGCAATGAAGCCGAAGCACACTACCCCTAAGCCCGCCACAGGACTGTGGGCGGAGCTCGAGAACAGTAAGCGAGTCCAATACCTCCAAGTTAAGATCGAACACGATCTGGTTGACAACACCTACAAGCTCCCCACGCCCCCGACTACGATAGTCACCACAACCGAGACGCGGAATTTTTCAGACTTCGAAAGAGAAGGTGGCTCCACCGCGCTTCCTCCAAACGACTGCGGCGACGAAGATATTGACGACGAGGTCCAAGCCGCAGAGGGTGACAGCGACAGCTAGTCTGGAGACTCGCCCAATCGCACCTCGCCTCCCAGCAGTGTGGCTCCAATATCTCCAACTCCTTCGAACCCCCCGAAGCGTTCATCCACTGCGATCTCTAAGAAGTGACCGTTTGACACGGTTCACAGTAGCTCGTTCATGTTTTCCTTTTTAATTCTCACGCATCGGCTCTCTTTCAGTTCCATTCGTTTCATGGGTTCATTTCCATATTACGAGAGCTGACTCATCATTCAATGCAAACCTATGTTCTTTAAGGTTCTCCTGTCACCACGAACACTTTGATAACCAGAGTCAAAATACAAATACATTCCACGGGCAGGGTTGGACTTCAAGCCCTCCAGTGATCATTACATCACCAACATTATTCTACGATGACGGCGTATAATCACATCCTGCTGACCCTCAGAAGATGAAGTCCTCTCCATCGACGACAGCGTTAGCGTCGGCGAGACGAGTACTTCTCCTCAAAGTTGGCAGGCTGTCCTCGAAAGCATCCACCATCGGCTTGTAAACGGCTCCAGCTTACTGCACGACACCAAGCCGTCTTGTAACTAGCTATTAGCACCAAGTATTGCAACTCATGCTTCTCAATATGTCTCGCCAAGATGTCCACAACAGCCTCGTGCAGTACAGTAATCACAAGTTCGTCCCCGCCGAACACTCGGTCCTCCGCGAAACTACTGGGTGGCAGGTCATCCTCCTGCAAAGGTCGGTCTTCTTTATCATCACCGTCCTCAATACCGTCGGGAACTTCGTCCGCGAACGGACGCCTCCACCGACCCTTGAACGGCTTAAGTCGATTAACATTGATGGTCACGATTTTGTTGGGATTCGTAGGGATGGCCACTCGATACGCATTGTCCCCCACACTACCAACCCCTCAGTACGGTCCGTGCCATGAAAAAAGCAAGCTTCTTCGTCTTCTTCTCACTTCGCTTGGCTCGGAAATACTGGAAAACATATTCCATTGCTCTTCCACGACTACGAGGTCTTTAAAAACGCTACATCGATCGGCAGCGCGGCGTTGCGGCCATACAGACTGCAAACGGTGTGTCGCCCAGCGCCTCGTGCTAGGAGGTCCTACGGACGAACAACAATCGGGGTAACAGTAAATCCCAGTCGGACTGAGTCTCATTGACATACATCTTGACCCTGCTCAGCAGAGTTCCATTGAATCGTTCAACAAGCCCATATGTATGTGGATGGTACGCCGCACCGAACAGCTTTTTAATTCCCAACGTCTCGTATAAGGCTTTAGCGAGCTCAGAGGTAACGTTAGACCTACGATCGCTCAGCAACGTTTCGGGCACTTCATGACGCGTAATCACACCGTTAATCATGATATCAATGAACGTCACTGAATCAAAGCGCGACACCGGAAGCGCCTCTACCCACTTAGTGAAGTAATCTACAAATACGAGAATGTACTTCTTCCCCCGGGGAGTAGTGATCAACGGCCCGACGGCATCAACCACCAACAACGAGACAGGGCCACCGAGCTCCTGCAACGACATGCGCTGCATTAACCCATTTCGCCACAGCCTGTGACCCTTACCACCACTGCACACGCTACAAGCTTCGGCGTACTCGTGCACATCCTTCGCCCAGCCGTGCCAATAGTCATGCCTTCTTACACGGTGGGTCATCTTCGTTATCCCCACATGTGCCGAAAAGATGTCTCGGTTTACAAATAATACAATACCGTCTCAATAAACTGCAAACGTACCACATGAACAGTTATTGTCTCGGCCACTCCGGCTGCCGCGCGCAGATGCACACGACGTATGACATTCTTGACCTCGTAGCTAGAAGCTGTTCTCAGGACTTTAGTACGCAATTGCGGACAAAGCGTTAGAGCTCCATCTTTCATAAAAGCCATCATAGCTCAAATCCAAGGTGTAGCTTACTGCTCCTCAACAAACTTCTCCCAATAAAAGACCAAATTCATCCACGGACGTGAAATCTCGCCCCTCGTCCCCACCAGTTCCTCCCCCTTCAGAGTCCTCAGCTTCTTCTCCCAGCTCATGGACATCCACGGGAGTCGAAGGCTCCCCGGCTAAAGCGGAAGTCTCCCCAGGAATAGCTGCAGGGTACTCCGTCCACTCAGAAGACACTTCTGGAGCCGAAGGCTCCCCGACTGGAGTGGAACCCTCCTTGGGAGCAGGGTGGGCAAGACTCTCTTCACAGTTACCAAACAATGTCGGTGTAACGGGCTGGTTACGGTTACATTAGGAGATAAACAAAAGTTACATAAGTAGGTAGGAGCCTAATCGCTACATGCACAAACGTAGGTACAGACACACGAATAGCGTGTGTCCTGTGGTCACTATCGGATTGGGTAAAAGTGGGGAGCCAGACCCATTTTAGCCAATTCGGTATTGACTTACATTTGAGTGGGTCACAAAGAGGACGGGATCCCTGCTCCCGCTCCATAAATAAACAGAGTTAAATTTGTCCCAAACCTGACACTGGATCCTACTAATTGCGAGCTTCCTCTTGCATTAATAGTGTAAGCTATTGACGGTATTTGTTACCCCGCTACACCTGGTAGCACGTTGAAGTCCTTCCAATGACCAAGTTCGAGATGACTGAAGGCACGCCGTCAGCGACTCCAGCGATGACCCTGGAGCACACGGCCTTCCGCCATCTCACCACCGTTGAGTGGCAAGTGCTACACCGCCTTGCTGCGGTGTCCGGAGAGCTCGTCGTTACGTCGCTGCTGAACTCAGCGACCTCCGACCAACAGCGCCAAGCCATCCAAGAATTCATGGAGCGCGAGCTCGCTGTAGCAAAGCGGCGAGTAATAACTCCCTCGCACGCATCACGGAACGACGCCGTGAAGATGGAGACGTCGCCCTACTCCGGCGTCGGGCAAGGTCGCCTCCCGCTGAGCCGCTGGTTCCGCGAGGTCGACATCGCGATCGCTTCGAGGATGATCGAAGCGCCGACGGCGAGAGTCAACTTCTTGTTGTCTTGCCTCTTCGGAAAGGCCAAGGAATGAGCCCTTGGCAAACTCATCGTCGACCGAGATGCGCTCCCCACTCTGGAGATTCTCCAGAGTGACCTCCGACTAGCGTTCGAGCCTCCGCAGGACGAGTCGCGCATGCGTGCGGCCTTCTTTGTCCTCCGACAAGGCAAAATGCCCATGCGCGACTACGTTCAGAAGACCCACCACTTGGTTTCGTGCATCGTTACGAACCCGATCGACGTTGCCTCTCAAGTGCACGTCGTTATCTTCGGGATGCGTAAGGGCATGACACGGTACTGCCTCACGCGAGCGGAGCCATCGACACTCGAAGCTGCATTCGCACTCGCGCTGCGCGACGATTACACGGTTGCACCCTCCAACGCGCGAGTGCTGACGTCGGACGCTCGGTCCTCCACGCCCGAGCCCATGAAGATTGACGCCACCAAAGCCGAGTCGAGGTCGCGGTCGACCACGACTGCTCGTGGTCCGAGATTCAACAACGACAACCGCCCTCGCGACGGTCGTCCACTGATCTGCTATCGCTGTCGTGAGTCGGTCCATCGCGCAGCGGTATGTCGCGCGCCTGCTCCGGTGTCGGCAAGCGCTGAAGTCGTCGGCTTCGCCGACGACATGTTTCCGACCGCCCATAAAAAAACCCGTCGGGATCAGTATGTGCGGGCCGCGCTACTGGCTGGAACGGAGGACCTGGCCCCCCGGTGGCAATCGGCCCTCCTAGCTCCCCCGTGCTTCACGCACACTTCAATACCGCCACCACGAACGGCGACTCGAGCCTGATCCTCATTAGCCTTCACGTAGCAGACGCGGAGCGTCCGCTCCGAGCGTTGCTTGACTCCGGAGCCACGAACAACTTCATTCGCGATGATTGCCTCGCTCTCCTTCCCCAGCACGTGCGCGTGCGGAATGGCCCGGGCGACATCGTCGTGAAGTTGGCCGACGGCAAGTCCCGCCGAGGAGCGCGGCGGGCTGTCTCGTTGCTGTACTTCTTTGATGGCTTCTCCACCAACGACGGGTTTCTGGTCATCGAACTGAGCTACGCCTTCGACGGCATCTTGGGGATGCCGTGGCTCGCTCGCTACTAGCCGGAGATCGGCTGGTTAGCCCGTTCAGTCTGCCGTCGCGTCGGCTACGATGTCAGTGAGGTGTTCACTCACCTGCTCGTCGCCCCGTCGCCGCCGTGGATCGGACATCTACGACACATCCCCTACAGCGAGAGAGTGATGGCCCTCGTTGTGTGGAGTGCGCGGCCGCCGTCAGTGGCCCAGGCAACATGCGAGGGAATAAAGAGACACGCGGTAGAGCAGCGGCTCCCACACGAGAATAACGCGGTCGAGCAGGAGCTCCCGCACGAGAAAAACGCGGTCGAGCAGGGGCCCCCGCGCATGGAGAACGCGGTCGAACAGTGGCACCCGTACGTGCAATACGCGGTCGAGCAGGGGCTCCCGCTCGAGAATGCGACAGTCGAGCAGCGACTCCCGTTCGCCGACGACTCCGTCGCGCGAGAAACCCTGCGCGACACCGGCATGGCCGAGACCGAGCTCCCATGCATAGAGGAGGATGAAGTGTCATCCAGTGAGACTTCGGCCTCGAGCAGCGACTCGAAGCGACCGACGAAGTCCAAGCGCAACCCTTCCGGGCGCCGACGTCTTCGACGCCGACCTACCGCGGCCGATCAGGCCCCGTCGAGCGAGAGCGTCAACGTCGTCGAATATTCGGAGGACTCTCCGAATCCGATCCGCACGGTCGAAGTGGCCAACCCTCCCTCCAACGCGGCAACCATCCCGGGGCTCCCATGCCTTTCCTGGAAGCATTTCCTGCGCAACCGGAAGGCCGGTGAGATTGAACAAGTCTATCTTCTCACCGGCTCCGACCAACCTACCGTGCTCGCCAACGTAGTCAGCGACGCCTCGTCGTCGCGACCGAAGGCGGCTGAGCCGAAGTCCGTCCGCGAGGCACGCTTCGTCGCGCCGTCCTGGGCGCTCCAGGACTCGAACAACCCCGTCTACTCACTCGCACGCGAGTTTGAGGACATCTTCCCCGAGAAGATCCCGGCGGAGCTTCCTGCTGAACGAAGTGTCCGGCACGATATTGATCTCGTGCCCGTGATGAAGTATTGCGTGACGCGGCAGTGGCCACTGCCGCGGGATCAGGTCCACGCCATCGACGAGTTCTTCGGAGGCCGCCTGAGATTATCTCTCCGCATTCGAGCCCGACATTCTGCGCAAAGAAGGCGACCGGCGGGTGGCGCGTCGTTCAAGCATTCTACAAGTTGAACGACGCTACTATCCCCGCTCAGACGCCCATTCACCGGAAGGACATGGTCCTCGACACCATGTCAGGCAGCGCCATCTACAGTGCGATCAATCTGACAGACGGCTTCTATCAGATCCTGATGATGGAAAGCGACAGCCCCCCGTAACGGCCGTCTGCACTCCCAGCGGCATGCTCTGGGAGTGGCTTATAATGCCCCAGCGCTTGAACCGCACCTGCCCCCTTTAATCGGATGGTATCTCAAGTAACCCGCTCCGTGCTTTTTTTTGCTTTGAGCTACTTCGACGACATCTTCGTGCATTGCCGCGCTGTGGACGGACTCAGCGCCGTCGACGTACACCTCCGACATCTGCGCAAGGTTTTCGAGACGATGCGCGAAACAAGTTGTACGCTAACCTCAAGAAGTGTATATTCTGGGCGCCGGAGATTCCGGTGTTAGGCTGGTACGTCAGCAGGAACGGCGTTCGCGCTGACGTTGAGCAGATCTCGTCGATCTGTTCTTGACCGATCCCCAAGAACCAAACGGAGCTACGCCAATGGCTGGGTCTCGCGAACTACCTTCACAAGTATACAAAGGATTACGCGGGCTTGATCCAGCCGATGGCTTCCTCGCTGAAGAAGGACGTAGCGTGGGGCTGGCGTCCTGAACATCAGGACGCCTTCGATGCCGTGAAGAAGAGCCTCGCCTCCGGACCCGTTCCACGTAGTGTGTGATGCCAGCGACTTCGCCATCGGATGCACCTTCATGCAATTCGACGCTGAGGGCCGTAAACACGTCGTGAGCTATCAATCACGACAGCTGAAGCTGGCGGAGAAGAACTACCCTGTCCATGACAATGCACTCCTCGCTATGCGCTACGCTCTGATCAAGTTCGGAGTGTACCTCCTCGGCAAGCAGACGTTCGCAGTCTACACGGACCATGCCTGGCTGCAAACAGCGATGAAACCCCACACCTCTATCAGCGCATGGCTTGGCGGCTCTCGTTCTTTGCGGGGTATAACTTCGTCGTGCACTACAAACCGGGCAACAATAACATTCTTGCCGATGCGCTCTCCAGACGTCCCGATTACGACCCCCGGCGTTTAACGCGTCATCAGGATATCCCTGACGACGATGATGACGAAGCCTGTTGCGCTACTTGTGTGACGTTGGGTATCAACGCCGCAGTGTCAAGTCCCGTCCTGCCGATGCGTCAGCAAATTGCGGATGCCTACGAGGAAGATGCCTTCTATACCGCGATCATTCAATATCTGCGTATTCCGACAGCAGATACGCTCGCCAAGCTGACGCGCCCAACGCTTGACACAATCACGCGTTATCACCTTGACGGCGACCTTCTGGCATACGCCATCGACACATTCGACCCTCCGCGCGTCGTCATCCCCGCCGATGACGACCTCTGGACTCGCATCGTGCATGCGTATCACGACTCACCCGCCGGCGGTCATCTCGGGCTCGAGAAGACGTTCGCAGCACTTTCTCGTGACTCCTTCTGGCCTCGCATGTACAAGTGGATACGGAAGTGGGTCCGCTCCAACGAAATCTGTCAGCGGGTCAAGCCTGCCGCGTCCAAACAGGCTCCGCTTCGTCCGCTGCCCATCGCCGCGAGCGCGTGGCGATCCGTCAGCATGAACTTCGTCTTCGGGTATCCACGTGACGCCAAAGGCCGCACCGGGGTTCTCGTCTTCGTCGATCGTTTCAGCAAGATGGTCCATATCGCCCCAGTCGCAGCAGAAGTGACGGCCGACGAGTCGGCCGAGTTGTTCCTTAACCTGGTGTTCCGGCACCATGGCCTACCGAAGTCCATTGTATCAGGCCGCGATCCCTGTTTCACATCCGCGTTCTGGACGCGGCTGCTCGCGCTGCTGGGCACACGCCTGCTCATGTCCACGGCGGCCCATCCTGAGACGGATGGGCAAACGGAGCGCGTGAATCGCATCCTCGAGGACGTCTTACGTAGTTACGCAACGTCTTTTACCTCCTGGAGCTCCTTTCTGCCGATGGCCGAGTTCGCGCTGAGCAACGTGACCCACACGTCGACGGGTCTGACACCGTTCATCGTGAACACCGCGCGGCACCCGCGCGTTCCCGCACTACTGATCCTCCGCAGTCCGCATGCGGCACCGGGCTCCACTCTTGGTGGAGGAGGAAGGGCACCGACATCACAGTCGATGCACGAATCGGGCGAATCACTACTGCCCGAGTCGGCCACATCCAGCGCGCAAGACACCACAGTCGAGGGCCACGCCCTTCAGGGCGTGGCATACGAAGCGTCCCTTGCTGTCGACGCGGCGGCGCCTACCGCGTCCATCGTCGCCAACGCCAACTTCGCTCCGAAATCCACTCCGACACCGATCGACTCCGCAGCCATCCCCGAGCTCCTACTGCACCGCCAAGCTGTTACGCGCTTTGTGAGTGACGCGCTCCAAGTGGCTGTTGATCGCCAGAAGGCCAATGCGGATCGACGGGGTCGGAAGAACATCTCGTCGTTCCGACGAGGCGAACGGGTCCTCCTATCCACGGACGGAATCCAAGGCACGGTTGTGACGAACTTGGGTGCGAGCAAACTTGAGCCATGTTTTATTTGGCCGTTCAAAATTTTGAAGGTCGTTGGGGATGCCTACACACCAGATATTCCCACCGCCATGCGCCTGTACCCGACGTTCTACGTCGGGCGTCTCAAGCCTTATGTTCCTGCGACGATTCCTGCGCCGGAGGCGGAGCGTCCGCAGCCGGCGAGTACTCCGAGAGGCCCTGCTGTCGACGCTGACGCCGAGTCAGTCCGAGCGCTCGATCCCCACGTGATGGCGTCCCCGAGCGCGGAGCGCCGCACACGAGCGGCTCCAAGTGACGCAGCCGCTTCAGCATCTCGCGCCGTCCCTGCTCCGACCGACTCGCAGCAGCCTCCGCCGCAGCAGCACGCACGCGAGCAGCCTCAGCGAGGCTCTGAGCCTCCATCGCGTCGTCTTTCGCCTGGTCAGTCTCCAACATCTTCAACCGGTACTGTTCCCCCGATCGATGCTCCGAGGCGGCGGTCCGCTCGGAGCCAAGCGACGCTGCAGCAAACCCGGTACCAGCGCGATGGGCCACCGCCGCTTGTGGATGCATCGGGGGCGCGACGATACGTTGTGAAGCGCTTGGTAGACCACGACGCTCGCGCCCACCGCGGGAATCCCTCTCGCGGTAACCCTAATTCCGTGAACACGCGCTCGAATCGACGGCAGGCACCCGAGAGATACTATCGGGTGCGCTGGCTTGGTCGCTCGTCGGCATAGGACACGTAGGAGTCCCGTAGCCGCCTTGGCGAAGACGTCCCCGATTTCGTGAGCGACTACGAGGCCTCGCTCGCGGCAGCGAGCGCAAGCGACTGCGACGGCGTCGCCACCGCACGTGCCCGGGACTTCGCGAACGACTGCGCGAACGTGAAGGACAAGGCTTCACGTCTAGCGGCGGATGAAGGCACATCACGAGCGCTGAAGCGCGTCGTACGTGTAGGTGTGGTTCGTCGGCTTCCCCCGGATCTGCCGATAGCGCGTGAAGTATCCTTCATGGCGTCAAGGCTCTCAGGCTTGTCAGCGCCGTCAAGGCTGTAGAGATCCCACGGCTTGAGGTCTTGCTCCATGACGTGGTACGCCGATGGTCCGGCGCTCCCGCCGCCGGACTCGCTTGTCGACGACATCGCGGATTGCAGTATGGGCACGCAGCGCCTCCGCTGCGTGCACCCGTTGCCCAGAAGACCGCATCTATCACTTTCCCGCTTGCGACGGCGCTCACCGTGGGTGAGTGCAACTTTGAGAGGGGGTCAATGTAACGGGCTGGTTACGGTTACATTAGGAGAAAAACACAAGTTACATAAGTAGGTAGGAGCCTAATCGCTACATGCACAAACGTAGGTACAGGCACACTATTACGTGTGTCTTGTTGTCACTATCGGATCGGGTGAAAGTGGGGAGCCAGACCCATTTTAGCCAATTCGGTATTGACTTACATTTGAGTGGTTCACAAAGAGGACGGGATCCCTGCTCCCGCTCCATAAATAAACAGAGTTAAATTTGCCCCAAACCTGACACTGGATCC